>JAJOOS010014742.1:0-15985 GCA_029582725.1 Solanum chiquidenum | reverse complement strand
TTAATTGTCTAAACCAATGTAAAACTAAAGAACAAATATTCAATATTATTGTCATTCTTAGTGTTGAATTGATTTTCTTTTTGCATTAGTATTAATTTAATTTTGATTTAAGTTTTATTATAATTTTCAACATCTTTGAACTATAATCTTTATTGGACCATTCTGAATTCTAAGTTTTAAACTTGAAATAATATATGAAAAGATAAAAACTATGAAATAGTATAAGAAATATTTTAAAATTATATCAAAGTAAATATTTTTATGTATAAAATAAAATTTTAAAATTACATATATAATGTCGGGTTGGTTTTTTTTAGTTAAAACCAAACCAAACCACTAGTAGGGTTTTTTTTCCGGTTTGATTCGGTTTACGATTTGATTCGGTTTTCGATTCGATTTTGTACACCCCTACGACTCCATCACAACTGAGAAATGCTCCAAGTGGGCCCAATGTCTTTATTCGGATCTTGGCTATATCATACATGTCCTTATTCACACTAGCGTACGCCATAGAAATGCCTCCAAAAAGACGAATTGTGCAAATAGAATAGAGAGAACAGGGATAGAAGTCATAAATGGCACATCAAACCAAAAATACTTATAGACTATAAAACCACAAGTTGGGTATAATCAACTTACGACTTTTAACTTATAAGTACTTTGATATTTACCAAACACATAATTAGGTCAAAAATATTTATAAGCTAATTAGGCCAACTCATAAGCTTAGCTAAACAAACTCTATATGTTTCCAACTACAAGTTTAATACAAAAGACTCATCATGATATCACTATTATACAAGTTATTGTTCTACTTATATCAAAACTCAAGAAGAGGGGTGAATTGATCTCTTTTTCTAAGGTTAATATATCAGTCGACTGTCGCTTTATGCAAGTCAACTTCCCAGCAAATTAGAAGAGTATTCAAATATAACAATCATAAAAAAGAGAAGGGGAACAGTTGACATAGGTGTTTCTATAATCATTAATGTGGTGCTTAGTGCATGGAACGGACTCTTCTCTTATCGCCATGCAATAACACATAATAAGAGAACAGAAAACAAAGAACCTACGACTGACTGAAAACTGGAAAAAGATTTGCTTGTTAAGATATATAAAGCACAATATTCTTGAACAATCAACAAACATCTTAGACCAAGGAAATCCGGAATGAACCGAACCGTTCCCTGGTAAACTTTGCTCAAGTTCTACAAGCTCAAACCCAAAAGCTTCTTTCTTGGTTAGCTTCTTGAACACAAGGAAGAAAATGCTAAAGGAAAGAATGACCACCTAAACAAGGGTATCTCAAAATAATTAGCAAAAAACGTTCTGGTAAATGGCAACACTGATCGGGAAAAAATCTGTACAAGAGATAAATAACTTTTTATCAACATTCTCTATAAGTGTATCTACTTAGTGGTGTCCACGTCTGAGGACTGAAAAGAATCCTCCGGATGGCTTCTCCCTGCGGCGATCATCTTCCTCATCTGCAACCTGACCCATACAATAGAATTTTAACGTTTTAACATGTCTTCACATGAGGAGAAGTCTAGGACTTTTGAAATATAAATCAAAGCAATAATAAGTAAAGTGATGCAAGAACGTATTCTTTTATCTAAAACTTCTTCCCTGTGTTTTAGCTCCCCCATCGTAGATGGTTCAACCATGCCCAGTGCCACAAAATGATTGAGAACTATGACGGGGTCGAAATGCATTTTCTTCTTTGTATTTAATAAGTATTGCAAGACTGAATAATGCAAGGAAGGGCGGACTGCAGGGAGGGTGCTTTAAAGTAGATATGACAATTACACAACTGTAACGATGAAGAAAAGAAGGAAAGTGATTTTGGAATCTGGATGCTGAAGATTGGAGAACCCTCAACCACTCATTACAAATTCACATTATGGGTGTCAAATTTGTTGAACTACATGAAAAGTGACCATTCCTTTTGCCAACTTTATTTTTGGCGAATAAAAAAATAAAACTAATGCAACCTACCTCTATGCATCGGAACTTGACACATTATAGGTCTAAAAGATGTTTGTTTTCACTAGGTGATTCAATTCGTGTATTATAATCTATCAATTATTCGTGTTGTATGTATTTACATTAAATTTTTCACCAGAGCAACAATAAAGATAGGATTGATTGGGTAATGTAAAAGAAAAGTGCATACCTCTTTTGCTACTTGCTGCAATGTCTCTATTATCTCAGGAAAATCAGGCCTTGATGTTGGATCTGGTTGCCAGCATTTCTCCAGTAACTCAACAATTTTTGGATGAGTATGTTTGGGAATAGCAGGTCGCAACCCCTGAAATCCATTAGAAAAGAACTATCACCATATATGTATTTTCGTTAATATGTGTCTGCATGCTTGTTAGGCACAAGTATGCATCCAGCGATCATGGTCACATTTGATAATATATATCATACCTTCTGGACAACTCCAATGGCAGCTTGTAGTGGGGTCAAGTACTCATATGGAAGCTGATAAATCAAATAAAGAGATAAATACAATGAAAAACAACACAAAATGACTAAATATCGAAATAACCACAGATAAATACCTTTCCAGTCATCAATTCCCATAACAGAACCCCAAAACTGAAAATATCTGCTTTGTGATCATATGGCTTGTGTTCTATAACCTTCAAGAACAAAGATCTGTTATAAGAAAATGCAGGTACAGTAACAATTAAATTGAAGGCAAACAAATCTTCAGACTTGGAAAATGGTTAAGTCGTCTAGTCCCTCCAATTTTATGCCCTCAACTTATTTTGGTACCCACAAGTTGGTCTGGACTCTGGACACCACGGTTATAAGAAAGAGAGCTATTCTGCATATAAGTCTACAGGTTGACAGAAGGAGCTGTTTAACTAACCCTATAACCCACCAAAATACTTTTTCTTTTGGGAAAAATACATGGTATTTGGTCAACTTCTCAAATAGATGGCATGTCGGGTTTTTGGTATTGACCCAACTTTTGGCCTACTCGAACAAAATGCTTATGCACATCTTCTTTTGGGTAGAGCAAAGACAAGACCTGAAGAAAACAAAAGAAAACATTCTATAGTTGGTCTATAGGCTGGAACCTCTCTTGATAAAATTCAAGAAGGTTGACAAACTATGGATGTACCAGAACTTAATGGAGGAGCATTATTGAAAAATCATATACCAGATATTACAGGAAAGATTGTTGCTGGGTTAATGGGACAGTTGCTTGCATAAATTGGATTACACACAAGTTACTGAAGAATATTCTGCATTGGATATGAGTGCGGAAACTGCTAAAACATAAAATGATAAAATTCAACTGAAGCCACAGTTAATTCTGGAACTAAAAGTCTAATTTTACCTTAAGAATCTGAATTTTCCATTAGAAGCATATACCAGACTAAAGCTAAATTAGAGGTGTTCGGTCATAATCCGGCACACATTGGCATTTCAACCAATTGTTTGGACCAATCTCCCTTCCTGTATGTTTTTCCTCTTATAACTTCACCTTCTTTGGGTGTCGTATCTAATATGCACACTTTAAATTTAAGATCTGCATCGAAATCTGCCCTCTCATAGCTCAGTCCTTACTCAAGGTTCAGTGCTAGCTTAGGTAGTTGTAAGACCAAATATACTGTTGATATTAACGTTGATGACCAAAGCATACCTCAGGGGCCATCCATCTATAAGTCCCTGTCTCCGCCGTCATGACACCAGTTTGTGCCTTCACTCTTGCAACACCAAAATCAGCCACTTTAACAACCTGAAATAATAAAAGTACTGGGTAAAACTTGATATGGAACAGAATATGTTGTGTTAGCACAATGGCTAGATGAAACTAGAAAAAAACTGATTATTTATGAAAGGACTTGGAAATGAAAGATGATGAGAAGAATGACAGTTTGCTATTGCATGGCTTTGGCAAGCTAATTTAGGTCCTTGCAGTAGAAAAAGGGACATGATGCATATGATTTCCAAGAAATTTAGAAAATAAAAAACCTTCTATGCTATAAGTACGAAAACAGAAACAAACTGTCAACTGCAAACAACTGAAAATCCAACTTATACCCTCAAAATTCACCAACTGATTTCAAGAGATTGAGAGGATGAACTATAGTCCAAGAAAAGGTACTAATGCTACAACCAAGCAAACCATGCCACAAACTTAGAATATTTTGGTTAGTCCAAGAAAATTCACCAAAGAGTATAATTCTAATTAAACTGTACTCACAAAATTTGATGAAAACTAAAGAATCGAAAGTAAAAGTAACATCTTAAATCCATTTCACACAGTTCAGTCTCCAGTTTAGACTAGGACTGTAGGCAGAGCTGGTGTACATTATAAGACAACGAGCATGTCAACCTCTTTGAATCTTCCAATCTTTTTTTTTACTAAAGGAGGCTTCAGACTGTAAAGATTTTGCTTCGTCATATTCAGTTTTCCATGTTATTGTATATTATGAATTAGTAATAATCAGCCTTGAAGTATTAGTTTCTTCCTCTTTGTCTCACTTCAAACTAGGAAACTGCTTACAGCTTACTTGCTAAATTCATAGAAAATAACGAGAAAAATGCATTTTCCCCTATCCCCAAAAGTGTTGGGAAGAGTTTAGATCAACCTTTCTTTCCCTTCCCATTCTTGAACAAGATAAGAACAACAACATATCCGGTGTAGTCCCACACAGTGAGGTTCGGGAGGGTAGAGTAGAGTGTATACAGGCCTTACCCCTACCTCACGGAGGTAGAGAGGCTACTTCCGAAAGACCCCCGGAATTTTGTTCAGCCATAAATATGTTTATAACATGCAGTTTTGATTCTGGCAACACCATGAAACTTGAATTTCATGATAAAGCTCACACTAAAAGATGATCTTCTTGCTAAGTTCCATATCTTATTTACAATCAAAGGATGGAAATTTCTATGGGAACCCCAAAACCCAAACATAAGTCATCTTTCTCATATCTTTTTTTGGATATGTCCCAAGTTCAAGAAGCTCATCAATAAGATGAACATAATTTCACTTAGCAAATGAGTTAGAAAGAAAACATAAGTTGAGATACTTTTCAGCTAAGAAGTCCAATTAATTCTTGGATGACATCTCTGATGGCTATCCAATATGCAATTGAAGAACTAATCCTTTGGTGTATGAGGTTATCTCTCCTTCATATCTGCAGTCAAATATAAGTTGCACAAACTACAACTTACTAAAGCAAGATTCAGTCTCATATTCAGTTATTCATGATAAAAGATGGACTGGTACAGATTATGCGATTAATCAATCTTACTATGCAAATTAAAAGCTGAAAATATCTATCAATAACATAGACAACAAACATTTACATTATTGTGCTTATTGAGATAATATCTTACTTCATTTTCATCCATCAGTAGATTGGCAGCCTTCAAGTCTCTGTGTATGATGTTATTCTGGTGCAGGTAATTCATCCCTTTTGATACATCAATTGCTACTTTGAGCAAAGTAGGAAATTTAAAACTGCCCTTTTGTTTGTGTAAGTAGTCATATACGCTTCCTCCAGACATGTACTCTACAGTTCAGAAAATTAAAGTAAGGTCATTAGTAAGAAAATTCATTTGGAGAAGGCAAGTAGAAGAAAACCATATGTTGTCTGAAGTTTAAATTTCCCCAATTAAGCTATTAGCATACCTGTTACTATACACAAGTTTGGAGGCCTGGTACATGCCCCTATGAATTGCACAACATTTTTATGACGAACTTTTCTGCAAGCACAGGCAAAATGAAGTGTCAGACAAACTAAATCTTGAAATTATATAGTCCTTGCCTAACCAACACACACCCAATTGCATCCAAGTATGGAAAATAGAATGAAGTGTCAGAGAAATTAAATCTTGAAATTATATAGTCTGTGTGTACCCAACACATCCTATTGCATCCCAGAAAGGAAAACAGAACAAACGCGTAGAAAAAAATATATTGGCTGATTGATCAGGGATGATAGCTAAAGTATTATTGAAACATAGTGACTCTTCAGATATGAGCGATCTGCTATTTCATTATGCTAGTCTTAGAGCAAAAGAAGGGAACACAAATCAATCAGATGAGAAAATTTGCATGTCAGCACATGTACTTGCAGCAGTAAAAAGCAGTAGAAAACAAGGAACGCTTGCTCTCATCCAATATAGAAATAAAAGCAGTTCTCCCAACATTATACCAACAAATCAATTCTTGCTCCTTCGCAGGACACAAAAGTAATCTCAGGACAAAACAAAACTAGAGACAGAAAAGATAAATGGTAACTAAGAATGAAAATGTCGAATCATAATAGGCTAAGTGCATAGAAAGAAGACGAGGTTTATCTAGAACAGCCATAACCTCCACAGGTACTATGATATCCAACAAACCTCATGATATAAACTTCTTGGGCAAACTCCTTTTGCAATTCCGTGTTCAAGCGCTCAGATTTGAGGATCTTGATAGCTACTTCCTGACTGCAGTATGTACCTTTGTATCTGAAACAATCAGATAACTAATTAAGTTACTCTGAAACCAAAAATGATCATAGATCTGATTTAGCGCACGACAAACTTACAAGTCACCATATGAACCAGAAGCAATCTTGTTGCCAAATTTTAGAAGCTGATGATCAATTTCCCAGACATCAATGCCATCACAAGGTATTGTCACAGGATCAAGTTCACATTTGATGAGTGTTTTGTTCTCCTTTCTAAAAGATTCTGATGGACTTTGACTAGGTGAAGATTTCTGCATCGCATTACTCCAGTTAAATAACAGTAAAATATGTGGGCACTCAAATTAGCTTACACCTCAAGACATTTTTACAAAAAATGCAAGTAGATCTATGGGGAGCTTCATATGGGAAGAGAACCCAATTAATTAGATTGTAGCATTTCCTACTACTGCAGATTGAAACTACATATAAACACATAAAATTAGCATAGGAATTCAAAAGCTTGTCCCAATAAAAAGACCACCTCTGACGACTACTAGGAACAAATTTGACCATAGACTAAAAACAACCCCATTAATAAAACAGGTTTGCCAATTTTTTTTTGAATTTTGATGAAATCCTTCTGATTGCTATATACATATTCTAGTTTTGAAGCATCAGTATTGGTTGGCTTAACTTAGGTAGGGCAAAACCAGGAGATACCTCAATCTTCAGAATTTCCCTTTTCAGTGCCATTCGAAGCTGCTCAATTTCCTGAAATGAGACCACAGGAAAACAAGCATCTATCAGCATCCTTACCTTTAATTGAATGATAGAGTTGGCATTTGAACTAAGCATCATGCTACTTCTTCTCTCTTGTTTTTATAACGCTAATAACCCCACTTATTCACTCTTTTTGGAAGATAGATACTCATTTATGCCAAAACATGGAAATACGACATTGAATATTTACTTAGGAAGCAACTGCACAAAGTGCCCCATTCCATGAGCCAGGAAAAGCACTTTCTTCTACCTAGTTTAGAGATTGAAGATGAAAAGTAATCAAAATTCATTTTTTCAACTAATTACATGAAACAACTGCATAACTTCGGTTAGAGAGATCTATTTATTTCATATTCAGGAAAGGACAGAAGAATAAGATAAATGGAGATAAAAGATGCTACATTATCTACAAGTTCTTTGTATTCAGGGGCGGACCCACGTGGTATCCAGGGGTTCACCCGAACTCCCTCAGCAAAAAATTACAGGTATATATAAGGTAAATTTTCTGTATTTCTGTAGATATATAAATTTTGAACCCCCTCAATAACAAAGAGAAATTGATGGCGCAGTGGCAAGTACCCCTGAAATTAAGTTGTATGTCACCGGTTCGAATCCCAGTGAAAGCATTTTATTTTTTTCTTATTCAGTTTCAGTTTTTTTAGGTTTTTTTTTTAATTTTCAGTTCTGTTTTTCAAGTTTTTTTTAGTTTTTCTTTTTACTTTAAAAAATGTGCTAAAAGTTTGGTTTTAAACCCAAAAGAATTCAAGGTTTCCATTTCTAAAGGCTTATTTACACGTTTATACTTTTATTTTTCGAACCCCCTGAACGAAAATCTTGGGTCCGCCACTGTTTGTATTAGGTGAAAAGCTATAATAGGACCTTAAGATAAGAGCGGATCCAAGTGAAATTTTGCAACAGTGTAAAAGCAACAGAAAATACCTCATAGGGCCAACCATCAACAACGAAAACATCTAGGGAGTAGCCATCAACAGAGGAAAATACATGTGCTTCCTGGATGTTCAGCCCAAGCTCCGCTAGTAATGAAGTTAACTGTCACACATTGAAGGGATTCATTAATGCTTCACAGTTTTTAAATTTAGAAGTATGTGAACTAATATAAGCTGCAAAATTTACAATTGTTAAAATGAAGTCTTCTAGCAGTACCACATCACAATCCAAAAAGAACAGGCAGGCTTCTATAAATTATTGTGTCCCCCAAACAAAGTGTACACTGTCACCTATGGTTCTTGAAACATCAAGATATAAAACCACAATAATCTTTACCTTCAAAGATGTTGGTCAAATAACTATACCCCCATCTACCCAACCCACAAAAACCCCAACACCGAGAAAAGGAATCATTAAGATTCAGAAACAATTAAAACTATGCATGGTTGGTAGACATTGGTTTTAATAATAGAAATGTGAGCAGTCTTAACTGTCAAATCCAAAGTTCTCTTCTGATCCCACCTCTATACCAGCATGGGTGTACATTTTCTATCAAATGTACTAGTATATTGTTAAGTAATATATCAAACAATAAAGCACATGCAACTACCTGGCTGAGGAGCTTGGGCTTGTCATCAGTTGAAAACGTAATTTCATGCATTGGCCTGTCATAATTATGTACCATGTTTAGTAGTGAGCTCCACGAGATGAGCAGAAAAGGCATACAGAAAAAGGGAATAGAGTTGAAATGCTCCATCTTGATGAAATTAATGTAGTCATAATTTTCAAATGAGTGATAGTCATGCGTACGCGTTACAGTGAATGATTTAAAAACACAGATTTCGGAAAAACAATGAGAATGATCACAGCAATAATGTGGGTACAGATTATTCCAAGCATTTTGCGGGTGTCCTCTATGCATCATCATGTTATAGGGATAAATTAGTTCAGGACATAAACTAAGATAACAAATTTAAATCTCAAGATCGTATACCGTAACAAATTTCCACAAGTGACAGTAACATCCTCATCTTGAACTTCAGATTTGCTAGCTTCAAGAGCAAGTGCTTCGAGATTAGGGGAAGAACCAAAGGCAGGTAGAGGAAGGACACTACACATTAAGATGGAGAGAACATATTAGCATAATCAAATATCGAAGGTTATACTGAAGGAATACTTGAAGGATGCGACAAAGCATCAAATAAACAGGACTAAAAGGCAGTAAATGTCCCATGTGAGACAGTTTTTTCAGGTACCTTCGGCTAATTTCCTTGGTTGCAGAGTTTAACGGAACAGGATCTGCTGAGTTTCCATCAGGACCTGGAGTAACCTGCATAATGCCACGTTTGATTCAACACGCAACTACGAGTAGCTTAAGTTAGAAATGAAGCAAAATAACAATGCAAATAGAAGAACAAAAAAGCATGCAATTGGCATTGTTTCAGACGACCCGGTTAGAACGAAACTTGAAACTGAAATTACCTGAAACTTAAAGACTTCATTGGATGCAGATTAAACATTTAAGATGTAGAGATAAAAGAAGACGATAGAATCTAACTCAATGAAATGTCTGATAAACTATACTCTTCCAGATGCAGATGTTTTACCTTACAAACTCAACCTTTCTATATTCCTACACAGCATGCGTGAACTTATGATAACAATATGTGTTCTACTAATATTCCATTACTCTAGGAAAATGAACATTTTAGTGGCCATTCATATGACACCACACCGAAACCAAGATTCTATCCTGCAAAAGGAACTAACCTGCACCAGCCGGACATCAAATGCCGGTCTATTAGCCGGATCATGTGCGAGATGTAATAACCGCTTGTGCGTGAGTACATCTTCTGCACTTTCAACATTCACATCTAACGCGTACCTTAAATGCAGAAAAACAAATTAATCAGTAAGTCAATTGTAAAACTACGCAACAGCTTATTCACAAATTACAATAATTTGCAACTTCCTGCATACAAAGCACACATCTATAAATATATCTGCACACCAGAAGAATCATCAACAAAAGCAAATTGACACACTTCATCAAACTCTTATCTCGATCTATAATTTTCACATTCACCAGCTAAACGAAACAACAATTAATAGCCTCAAAAATATTAACCGGATAAGTACAAATCTCATCAACCATAACCGCACCACAATTGACTCAATTCCAAATAAGCACAAATACATTCGAGATCATATATTAATATACATATTACTGTAGGAAGATAGTTACCTCGTAGGAAGACGATTAAAGTGAGCCCAAAGCTCATCACCAAAACCAGGCTGTTGAGCCTCATCGTTATTAGATTCCTTGAGTCTACGAAGAACCTCATTATATACCTCCAACTTTTTTCTGTGTTGCCGGCTGTTCGCCGGCGCTGAATCCACCACTCTACTACTACAACTCTCCGTATCCTCCATCACCATTTGAACAACTCTCTCTTCTACTCTCCAATGTGCCCAAAACTCTAAAACCAGAAATAAAAAATCACCGTAGGAATTATATTATATAAAAGGAAAAAAATGGCGCAGTGGTTTTGAGGGAGCAATTCATTTGTTTTCTTCTCTATCCAATTCAAGTTTTCTTTGGTTTAATTAAACCTTAATTAGCTTTTGTTTTCCCTTTTAACCTTTGGGCTTTTATACTTATTTTGGTCTCATGGATAAATAAACTACTATTATTATTATTTTACCTTACCTCTAAAAATTGCAAAAGAAAAAATATTAATTAGTCTGTACTCTGATTTAGATAATCTCAAAGAATTAGTATGTGAAAGGAAAACAGATCAAGCTGCCGCATCACAAAAGTAACGCACCCCTTGAGTAGCATTAATTGCCACTCCTTATTTTTAAAACGGCCCCATCAACTAGATCCGCCAAAATCAAAGGCGGAGCTAGATGGGGTTCGTGAATTCGAATGAATTCACTAACTTTTTTCATAAATTATGTATTTATATTAAAATATTAGATAAATATATATGTATATTACTTTGTGAATTCTTAACAAAATTGATTGACAATAAAAAAAAGGTGATAGAAAATAGAAATATCTCTTAGTCCTGACTCCTCGACCAAAATGGAGAAGTACTTTATAATCTTGGTTTGAAGTACTTGTACCAAAATGGAGAAGTACTTTATAATCTTGGTTTCACCTCCGACTAGGGGTTTGCATTGATCGGTTCGGTTTGATTTTATATGTTATCGGTTCGGTTTTTGATTTTTAAATATGTTAAATCAATAAGAAATTTTTTATCGATTTTTGATTTATCAATTTTGGTCCATAACGGTTCGATTTTTGGTTTAACCAATAAGAAAATACTTATAAATTAAAATATATAACTTCTCTAATAAATTTTACGCAACACACAATAATGTCATGAAAAAATTTACAAGTGTAACACAAAGAGTAATTAAGAGGAATAAGGAACTCCAACTTAATTCTCTATTTTACTCTCTAAAAAAGAATTTTTTTCTCTCTCCTCAATATTATATTATTATTTGTATTTCATTCTTATTTTCTTATTTCATAATATAAATTATTTGTTTCTTTTTTCCAATAATTACTTTATATAATTCTCATGTGATAGAAAATTTCATTTTTCAAATTTTTTATTTAATATAAAATTATATTTTATTCTAAATTTTTAAATACCATAAATTGCAAGAAAATATTATATAATATATAAATTAATGGACAAATTCAAATAAAAGTGAAATACAATCACATAAACATTACATAAACACTCAATTTTCGAAAGTATTACGTTGCTCCCATAAATGCTCTATTAATGCATTACGGAGTTCAAAATGAGCACTTTTGTCCTTAATTATTTTATGTCTAGCTAAAAAATTGTTCAAACCGGAGGTTTTCATCTACCACCATTTCTGTCGTGGGAGTTGGAGCCTCTACGACACCTTGAATTGGTGCATTAAGATCACGTTCATTCTCAATTATCACATTGTGCAGTATAATACATGTAGTCATTATATCATGTAGCACTTCCTTTCTCAAAAAACGTGACGGTCCTGCAATAATTGCAAAACTCCGAATGCACGTTCAACATCTTTTCGACATGATTATTGTTTCATCGCGAATTAATTATTATATTATGTATTGTATTTTATCTTGTATTTAAATTATCATGTTATGTATTGTATTGTTATCTTGTATTTAAATTAAAATTTTCATCTTACCATTTTAATTTTGTGTATTTTTTATAATGAAAATTAGTAATATTTTATTATTATTATTGATGAAAATTAGAAAAAATTTAAAAATACTATTAATTTGAAATAAATGTAGTATATATTAAATAATATATTTTTAAAAATATTATATTATATTTAAAAAGAATTATGAATATTAGATATTTAATTAATGAAATTATATGTAAAATAATATGTTAATTAGAAAGTAATGGAAATAATAAAATATTGAAAAAGTGAAATAGAGAGTGTGAATAGTAGTTTTCCAAATTTGGAGAACTACTATTCAACTCTCTAAATTTGAAGAATAGAGAGTGATTTGGAGGTGGATTGGAGTACCCATTCTCTATTTTAATTTCCAAATATTGAGAATGGAGAGTAAAATAGAGGTGGGTTGGAGATGATCTTAGGAGAGTAGAATCAAGGGAGGAACAAAATTGTACTCGCAATCTTGATGAATAAAATTATGTTTTTGCAAAAAAAAAAGAAGAAAAAAAAAGGATTTTATTGTCATTTTTGATGATTTATGATTCTTGAACATGCGTGAATGAAATTTTCAGATAACAATGATTAATTTACATGTCTTGTAAAATGGATCGCCTATTCTTTAAAATGTAGCAAAGACCTTATATATATAATAATATGTACCTTATAATCTATATTAACTCTTGAAGGTTTTAGCATTTGATTGTGCTATCATCAGATCATGCTTCAGGAGTAAATCATAATACAATATGTACTTTATAATTTATATATCTATAGATTAAATTGTAAATATAGTAAATCTAGATAAGTTAATGACTTTATCTCATAAGAAAATTGAATAATATACTCCCACATCAATAAATCGTTATTTATAAAATTTTAGTCATTTATCTAATAATTCAATATTAATAAGTCAATATTGCAACTGACTTATCAATTACGAATCGATTTTGAACAACCCTATATATATATATATGTGTGTGTGGGGTGGGGGGTGGGGGTGGGGATGAGTTCAACAAATATATGCTACCTTATATAAGTTGTTCTCATTTACGTAATTAATCAATATTATTTTATCATTTAAATTATATTATTTTCATTTTAATTTGTTTGTCTTACTTTTTTTTTAAAAAAAAAAATCGTTTCTAAAAGAATATTTTTTTTAACAACTCTTTAATTTCAACTTTCCATTTACAGAATTCAATGGTATAATAATCATTAGAAACGTATGACAAAAGAAGCAAATTATTTATGTATTAATTTTTTATATAATTTATTTAATATTAGGTAGCTAATTAGGAAATACGTTATTTATGTATAAAGATAATAAGATGTTTGATTTGTAATTTAGAAACTCGCATAACCAATACACACACATATATATAGTTTAGAGATGAGTAAGTATTTTATAAAGTTTTAAATGATTTAGCTCCTTTATTTCTTTACATTCATCTTGAGTATATTTTTATCTATTGCAATCCTTTTATTCAGCTATTTCGCTTCAACTATATTACATACTCGTACATTCAAATGTACTGATGTCATTCGGCCTGCATCTTTTTATGATGCTGACACTGTTTGAGATCATCAACAGGTGCTTCGTTGAGATCACTCAACACTCTAGCTAGCTTTTGGTGAGCCTCCTTGTATTCCGGAGGACTTCACATTTACTTTCTAGTTAGTAGTTTTGAGATGTCGTGGGTCTTGTCCCGACATCCTTCTTTAATAGTAGAAGCTTCATAGATAGATAGAGTCGATGAATCTCTCAGTTTTTTCTTTCCTTTAAAGATGTTTTGGAAACTATTATAATTACTGCAATGAGTACTTTCAGATATTCGGGTTGAGTTTTATTTTGATTCTGTTTTAAGTCTATATTTGCTTGAATGAGTCTTCCGCTAAGTAGTCAGTCAGGTCAAGGATTCGCTTGGGGATTAGAAATGGTTCTCGAGTGCCGGTCACATCTGAGGTATAAGCTCGAGCCATGACATCTTATATCTAGGTTACAGAGGTTGTTCGCATCAATGAATTTCACTCCTCATATGAGTAGGTACCATAAAAATAGAAGGTTACCTGGTGTTATGTGTCATCCATCGGAAGGAGAAGTTTAGAAACATTTTGATAGCTTTTATACTGAGTTTGCTATTGAAAAAAATGTTCGATTGGACTTGTGTGTAGACAATTTCACACCTTTCTTTATTTCTACTCCATCCTATCCTTGTTGTGTATTATTTTCATTTGAGATGTGTATGACAAGTCCCTACATATTTTTAAGTTTATTGTCCCAAATCCCCCCAATCCAAAGGTTTAATTGACGTTTATCTGTGCTCATTGATAGACGAATTACAATAATATTATGATTTGAAGGTGTATAGACATATATATGACATATATTAACTAAGTAGAATTTCATTTTGTGTGCTTCTTTATCGTAGACTATTAATCATTTTTCGCGTATGAGATATTATTTAGTTGGATGACTATCGAAAAGTTATTGTGTCCTTATTGCATGAAAAATAGTAAAACATACAATTTAAAATATGATCATAAAAATTCATTGGTTAATTGTCACCATCGATTATTGCTAATGAAACATGATTAGTTTTAAAAAATGAAATAAACATTAAAAAAATAAAATTTAAAATGATTTGTCAAACTCCAACATTGTCGGGAGAGAAAATTTGTCAAAAGTATTAATATCTTTGCATCTTTATAACTAATTAGTTCAGCTTTTCTTGGAAAATAATAGTGATATACATATATACTATTACAAAATAAAAAATTAGTTACATATAAAATTTTATAACTAAACAATAAATTTTTTTATGTTAACCTCATTTATTTATGAACTAGTAATGAATTATAAGAAAATTAAATTAGTAAGGAGCTATGTAGTGACGAATTAACTGAAACTTATCGATAAATCTCATAGCCAATTTTATTATTTTTAACCATGATACTACCACAACATTAGTGATATGTAGATCAATATGAAGATGCTTGGATTCTAAGGTGGAAAATAAACTGAGTTTTATTTCCATACATTTAAGTGTATGCAAGTGTTTGAAAATGAAGTGTAGAGATGTGGATATCATGCAGTGCCAAGGAAACCACATGATCTTTTTCTATGCAAAAGGAAATTCTTTTTGAACAAGAATGTTGATTAGAGACGGATTCAAAAAATTTAGTTTATAATATTCTCTTATCAAATTAAATTGTTTATATATATTAAAAATAATTTTTATCATAATTATTGAATTTGAGTTAATATTATTATTATATTCAATTGAACATGTGACTATAATGATAGCTTCGCCCCTCATGCTGACAAATTATTATTTTTTTTAAAATCCACTCGAAGACAATTTCTTCCAAAATGTGAGAAGTCCGGAGCCTAAAGGGCAAAAAAAATTGTCAAAAATTCCAAAAGGGCACATCACTTTTTTTTTTAACCAAAAGGGCAAAATCGCTGCCCAAGAAGCGATTTCGTCTAAAAACTTTTTTTCTTTTTTCTTTTATTAAAAATCGCTGCCACAGCAGCGATTTTGTAACAAAAAAAAAATTAATAAAAATCGCTGCTGTGGCAGCGATTTTGTAAAAAAATAAAATATTTTTTATTAAAAATCGCTGCC
>JAJOOS010014741.1:0-28237 GCA_029582725.1 Solanum chiquidenum | reverse complement strand
TTTCACAAAATCCCCCCTTTTTATTACTTGTTTCTGGAAGTACTTTGACTAATTGGATATAATTGTGTGTTAAAGTAAAGTCTAAACCATTTTCCTCGTGGGATCGACCCCAACCTGCAAGTTGGGTTCTTTACTTGATAACGATCGCTTATGTGAAAGTTGAGGATTAGAAACCCGGAGGTTTATCACAAGACATTAGCATTCCTACTTTGAAGTGGGAAGATTTGAATATGGACTTCATTGTTGGTTTACCTCGCACCCGGTGGAAATATGATTCAATTTGGGTTATCATGGACCGAATGATGAAATCGACTCATTTCATTCCCATCAAGGTTTATTATTCGGCGGAGGACTATGCTGTTGTATTTGAGTGAAATGGTGAGGTTGCATGGAGGGCCCTTATCAATTATATCTGATCGTGGTACCCAACTCACTTCTTAGTTTTGGCAGTCTTTCCAAAAGGGCAAACATAGCATACTGTCCAAACTTTGGAAGATATGTTGAGAGCATGTGTAATTGACTTCAAAAGTAATTGGGATGATCACTTGTCTTTGATTGAGTTTGCATACAATAATAACTATCATTCAAGCATTGGTATGGATCCATTTGAGGATCTTTATGGTAGGAAGTGCAAATCTCCTATAAGTTGGTTTCAAGTGGGCGAAGTTGCTTTGATAGGCCATAAATTGGTACATGATGATATGGATAAAGTTTGACTTTTAGAGAAAGGTTGAAAATGGCTCAAAATCGGCAAATGTTCTATGCCGATGTTAGAAGAAGAGACCTTGAGCTTGATGTTCATGATTGGGTCTACTTAAAAATTTCACCCATGAAGGGTGTAATGATATTTGGTAAGAAAGGGAAGCTTTGTCCCCGTTATGTGGGCCCATATCAGATTTTGAGGCATGTTGGTAAGGTTTCTTATAAACTAGAGTTTCCTAATGACTTGGCAGTGGTGCATCCAGTTTTCCATGTCTCCTTGTTGAAGAAATGTGTTGGAGATATAGCATTTATAGTTCCCTTAGAAGGTTTGGAAGTTTAGGAGAATCTTTCTTATGTGGAAGTCCCTGTTGAGATTTTAAACCGACAAGTTAAGAAGTTGAGAAATAAAGAAGTTGCTTCTGTGAAAGTTTTATGGAGGAATTAGTTAGTTGAGGGTGCTACTTGGGAGGCCGAGGCCGATATGATGTCCCATTATCCTCATCTATTCCTTCTACCCCTACTCTAGCTTGAGGTATTGAGTTCCTCATGGTTTACTCTTTGGTGTCTTGTGTCCTAGATATTCCCATGATTTCCTCATTCATACATGTTCATGAAAAGTTAAATTTAGAGAAAATGAGTTTACTTGATTAACTCCTACATGTTTGTGTGCATTTGAGTATGAATTGCATATAAACTTCATGATATGATGCTTTGAACATGCTTTAGCTTGATGTTGATGTTTCCTCCTCGAATATGTGCATTTATGTGATTGCATGTATGTTGGGTTGTTAGGTTTAAGTTCCTACCCTCCTTTTGATGTCTTGAATCTCATTCGAGGACGAATGATCCCAAGGAGGAGTAGTGTAACACCTCGGATTTTGAGAAGGCCTAGAAAAGGGGTTAGTAAGGAACTCACAAGCAAAAACTGGACCATGGAACTCTACACAAAGCCTTTGACGGGCTGTGAAGGGGACCACGGTCCATTGGCGGGCTCGTGGTAAGCTCCCCCAGATCTGCCTCACAGGAGTCCCTCCCACGGAGGCCTTGATGGCATGTGGGGAGGAAGACGGCTCGTCTTGGAGCTCGTAGAGGCTTGACAGTGGCTTCCATGGCAAGCATCCCTCCAATGGAGACATTGACGGCCTGTGGAGAGGATGACGGGCTGTGGTGGTCGTCATCAAGTGTCTCACAAGCAGGGTCCCTTTTTCTCAAGCTACTGGTCAAGGACCATGATCGCCACGACGGCTCGTGAAGGTCACCATCTAGTGGTTACGTCAGGATCTTTTAGGTCTTTTCAAAATTATTTTAATTTGATACTATGTCATTTTACCCTTAACTCAAGACCCTAGATAAGTGTTTTTAACCCCAAAATGCAACCCATTCAAGTCATTCTCTCAAATTCTTAAAAGAAGAACAAGTCTTCCTCTCAAATATTTCTCTCTAGAAGTTGAAGAAGAAAGCCAGGGTTTCAAGATCAAGCCTCCTAATCCTCCATTGAAGTCAAGCAATTAGCATGGAGGTATGATGGTTTTAATCCATGGAGCCCTTTCCTACATGGAATCCCCAAATTCTTTAATTTGTAAAGTTAGAAATCCCCAATTGAGTTAGGATTTTCTTCCATGTTATGAGTTCTCTTAATAATTGATTTAATTGACTGTTTCATGATATTTCAAGCATGAATTGATATAGTTCCTCGATTTTATGATGAATCCCCATTAACCCATACATGCCCCTTGTTTTCCAAGTTATGATGATATAATGTGGGTTGTGGAACTATGAAAGATGATTTTATGAAATCATGTATGTTCTCATGAAATTGATGTAAATATTTTAAGAATGCTTGAGAGTGAAGTATCAATGTTGTTGTTGTGTTGTTGAAAGGATTTTTCATATATGTATGAAAGCATGATTCTCAAAGGTTTTCTCACATAATAATGGTTTTTAAGGTTGAAAGGCTTAGTCACCTAAAATGAACCAATGATAAGGAGCTAATCTAATATTGAGGGAAGTGGTGATTACCCATGCCCTAGAAATATAGACATTATGAATAGTCGAGTAGTCCTACAGTTATTCTAAAAACACTCAATAAGTGATATCAACCTGCATTCAGTAACTCTTCAGAACGAGTAAGTGTGATGATTTAAAAACTCAATCAGATTGTTAAAGCCATGACCTTGTTTGTTTGTCTCAACGGATGAAAATGGACTTTTCTAAGTTATTATATGTTTATTTTTTTTAACATACCAACAAATCCAATCTATGTGTGTACAAATTCATACCTCTCCAATAGTGAAACTAACAATTCAAATAAGATGATAAATCTTTCAAATCTATGTGTACAAATTCTATATTAGTCTTCTGATCGCGTACTTTTTCATGAGCGTTTGGACATAATAATTCTCAATATATGTTTTAATATATATGTATATATATATGTATGAAAATCCTCCCATGTAGATGTCAAGAATTTCAATAGGCTTAATTTAAATTTTCATAAAGCTTCTAAGCTTGTCGGGTTGAGACTCTTAATGAAGGAAACAATCACCATAATAATTTTCCTTTGAAATTTGATTTCATAATCTCTAAGCATCTTCATGATATCTGCTTCATTTTGAAAATGCCTTCCTTCCAACTTTGCATTTTCAAGTCTCCAACATGAGCTTTAATAAAATCATCTATGATCATTATCAAAAAATCTAATAAATTCTCTGGTCAGTGAATATATTTGTTCATCTACATTTTTGTACCCTGTGTAACGAGTAGGGAGGATTGCAAATCTTTTGAGATGCTTCAAATTTTTCCTATCCAATTCAATCATTGCTTCATATTTTTTCACGTGGATCTTTAGCTAGGCGGGCTTAATGTCGTTATACTATAATCAAATATCGTACTATTGCTTTTTCTGTCAATGTGATCACTCTTTTAAGTCATTATAAGTGACATATCTTATTCCTATTGAAGTTGAGTTAGGCTTAACTTATCCCTACTTTAATGTGTCTTTCCTTGTCACAATTCAAAATTGGACGTGATGACACTCATCTATTTCCACCAAAACAAGCCACCCTCAACCCAACAAATGACAGAAATGTAGAAAATAAGCAAGATAGCACAAGAGTGGAAAACTTATTCATTCTAATATAACCCCGAAACCTGAATGTCACGTGTACAAGTCACTATTGTAATAATACAGAGTTAACAGATAATTACAAGTCTCAAAGTATTTGATTTTTTAAATAGAACAAATCATAAAGTAAGGAACAAGAGAATCCGCCGGGATGACAAGCAGCTACCTCTCAGCGTATTCTTAGAAAGCCTTAGATGTAACAAGAAAAAGAACAATCACTTGGATCCAGGCTCAGAAACTACAAAAGTGTAGAAGTAAAGAGTGAGTTCCAACCAACACGATACTCAACAAGTAACCAAATAAACAAGGCAAAAATATCTAGAAAATGAGTACTCATTTCATCCCAATCTAACCTTCTCAAACTACAACCTGCATAGAAATCAACCCAACCCAACAGTTTCACAATACATAGTTCAAAAGACTTAACAATCACAGTCCAATAGTCACAGTTCAATGGTAACGTCCAAATATACTTTTTGAAAAGAAATATAAACGGTCGTATGCAATATATTTACCCAACTATGAGTCGGGGTCGATCCCACAGAGAATATGAAAGAATGTTGTCAATAGAAAATATTTAACTCAATAGTCGTTATATAAAAAAGGGGGTATTTAAAATGAAACAAAAATAAAAAGAATAAAAATAGCTTTGAACTAAGTATTTATTTATATTCAGATTATTAGAAATAACTAGGAATGTGTTCTCTACGATTTCATAAAATAGCAAGAATATCGTACTAGTGATTTATTTATATTTTTAGCATGCAAGATTGGTAAGTTAGGTATCCCTAAGTGATTGGTCCTCCAAATAGGGAATTTTACCCCGCACCTTGATCCGGCTACGTGTGTATATTTTACTAACCCTTACCTTTACCTCATATTAGACATTACATCAATGTATGACTTAGTTTTCACCCTCACACCAATTGACATTAGACTATTAGATAGCATCCACTAAATCGCTGTTGTTTAATTCTTTTCTCGTTAACTACCTTTTTGATCCGGCAAGAAGGAACAATGCGAGTTTGAACGTTGCACACCGTTAAAAAGACCTCTAAGCGAAAGAATTAACAATACATGCATAAAAGTCATTCAAGAATCACTTTGTACATAAACTTATTTTAATAATTCATCATGGTTCCCACAACCCTAGTTATGAAATTTAGCTACTCATTATTTCAAAAACACAATCAAATTTTAAAAAAATAAATATGCTTGTGTTAATCATAAAAATTTAAGAACAATAGCTAAACTATCTTTTATTATTCACGAATACAAAATAATAATAAAGGAGAAGAAATAATAAACCATAATTCTCCGGCCTCCACGACGGCCCTTCTAAAATTCTTAAGCTAGAAGAAAATTTATATTGTGTATTGTTTCTTGATTCTTGACTCTCTTTAAGAATAATTTTTCATGCCCTATTTATAAAAATAAAAACCCTAAATAAAATAATTGAGTTCAAGACAAATTAGGAAATCAAAACCCAATTAAATTGGGTTTTCCGTGTTGTACGCGTAGAACTACCCTCAACCACCTCAGTTTTAGTTACTACCGCCGCCTATCTATTAAGTAGTGACTTCATTAGCTGCCACGTGTAGCAATAGAGGCAATTTGAAATTTCAGCCGCCTTTTCCTTATATATATAAATATATTATTTTATTCAATTTAATCGATTAAGCTGTCTGCTTGATTTCATTCTTCAACCTTTCATTTTTAATTCGTTTTAGTTCCAAACTTCTTCATTTTCCTACCAATTTAATCCTACAAATAAAATATACTATTTAACACAATCCATAAAATTTCTGCTCAAAAAGGATAAATATAAATAATAAATGTGAGACGAATAATGATTTAAAATATGTATTTTGACCTTACATCAACACCCCACACTTAAATTTTTGTTCGTCCTCGAGCAAACATTATAACTCATCTCAAAAAAATCAAAATAGGAATGTCATCACTTTGGTTAATACAAACAATTAGGCCGTATACCAATATCAAAACATCAAGTAGACTTCTCAATCATTATGCAAGCCATCCAAATAAACAACAAACTTCTAACCTCCTAACCTCAAGAAAGGATTTTGAACTCATCAAATTTAAGCTTGCTCACCTACTCTCATCAAAGAAAGCTAATAAAATCATCTATCTATTATGAAACAAGTGCCCTCATAACAAGAAATAGTCCACACACTCAATTCAAAAGATTGAATATAATTTAAGGACTTCATATCAAGAACAACTTTCATACTCACAAATAAAATTCACATGTATGCACAAAGAACCATAGGCTTGCCCATTATGTACATCTCCACTAATTATGCATGCTTGAATAGAATCAAATAGGACTTTAACGGGTTGTAATGTAGGCTAGGGGACGGGTAGGAAAACTATATAATAGTGACTTACACTTCCTTGAGCACTTTGCATTTTTAGACTTTATCACTCATTATTTTTTTTCTCTTTATTTTCAGCCATCTCTTCAACAATTATTTCACAAGTAGTGCTCATCATCTCAAGAATGCTTCAGTCATTTTTTTAAAGTTTTCCTTCATAATAGCCACCCTCAACTTACGTATTTTACATGAGTTAAGGTGCACGATGTCCTTGGAAGGACCAGGGCCATCATCAGGGTAGCTTCTGAAGTAGCCACCCTCAACTTAAATTTTTAAGGTTGGTTGAGGTGCACAATATCCACATGGGACCAGGACCAAAACAGGATTTTCACACTTTTCTTCATTCTTTACACATCAAGCATTTTCACTATTTTTTCACTTCTACCAATATTTTCAACTTTTCTTCTCAATATAGTGCATTAAAGATTTCTTTTTGATCAAATAGAATTATGGTATCAAGAAAAAGGGATTTGGCTCGATCATGTGGTTTACAAGAAAAATATAGGCTAAAAGGCTCAAAAGGGTTAACTAGTAATATAATATATGAAAAAGCTAAAATTTACCAGACAAATCAAAGAAAACCTATTTTCATCTCCTAAACAAGGCAACACTTTTTATTTCGCTTCAATAACATGCAGGGCAAGTTCTAGAATAAGATGCAAAACATGGAATAAACAAATTCTCACCACACATGGCACACGTATCAATCAAGATAGATCAATTCCACTTCTAAGAGAGACGAGATCATAACAAACTACAAAATAAAATAAGCTATATAAAAAGTTACAACCATGAGCTTATGTGTCAAAGAGTCTGCAATTTCCTTATCAATCAAGCATTCACAAGAAAGTATTATTAAAAATTTAGGCCTAAATAGTATCACACCACTCAAAATGGTCTTTTCTTTTTTTTTTAAAAAAAAATCAAAAGAAAACGTATTCCTAAAAAGTTAAAAGACACTCAGTTCAAAGGGACTATCCTTAGGAAAAGAATCGAAAACAAAAGCCAAGGAACCCATCCTAAAAAAAAGAAGAAATGACTCAATAAAACAGTAAAAGTTAGGAATTCATTCCTCCACCCCACACTTAAGAAAATGCTATGTCCCCAAAGAATTAAATAAAATGTAAAACAAGTGTTAGGAAAACTTCCTGAGGCCTTTAGGCTTAGCTAGTAGCATGTTCTCTTAATTTTCATCAACGGTCGTCACCCAACACTTAAGCTCAAACATGCTCCTTTGCTTCAATTATTTTTGTTTTTTTGAGCACTTAGACTTCCCCTAATCTGCAAAAACAAGACCAAAGAAAAAAAGAAAAAAAGTGATACTAATAAAATAAAAATAAAAATAAAATAAAATAAGAAGTTACACCACTAATTGGGTTGCCTCTCAATAATCGCTTAATTTAACGTCGCGGCACGACACGATCAATTTTACTATTTTTTCTTCCACTTTGAAGATATGAATTGCACCCCTAATTTTACATTAATTTTTCTATTACGCTCAAGGGTGGTGGTACAAAAATAAAGGTCCCAATCTATAGATATCGCATTATGCACTTCTTGGATCCTAAATGAGGACTGTAATTCTCCGATATTGGAACAATAAATTCAAGAATATAGACACATTGCTCCTCCCCCATACACTCTTCTATAGGCTCAGATGGCTCGATTAATATTTCATCATCTAAAGATAATGTGGAATTTTTTTTGGAATGAGGTTTAGTGCGCCCTAACTTATGAATTGTATTATTATTTACACCCTCATATTTACACATACTAGAGTTTTTAAAAATAATATTATCTACTTCATTACATAACTCTAGTGTACTCTTCTCAACGATGACAACCTCAATAAAAGTATGATCAAGCAATTGTCCCTTAACTTTTAGCTCTTCAAGTTGACTTATAAGTATTTTTTCTTTCTCACACATATTATTACTAACTTGTTGGGTGTCATATGCTTCAATCTTTGCACTCAACTCACAATCTAAATAATAAAGATCAAAATAAAAATATCTTCAAGCATGCACTTACATATTGATTTATAGCAAAGTATTAATAAATTTTTCATGTCCCCATATAACTAATCTTGTTGAGAAAAAATTAACCTGTAAGAATCCATAATATCAGAAGTACAAGAATTGCAAGAACACGTATCAGTACATACTTTTTCAGATGACATCTCAACAAGAGTAAAAGAAATACGATAATAATAAAAAAAACTAATTTAAAACTAATCCTAAAAAATAAAAATGGACTACAAATCAAAATAAATACTAAAGACAATTTCTAAGCCACATTCCCTGGCAGCGGCGCCATTCTTGGTAACTTCCAAATATACTTCTTGAAAAGAAATATAAACGGTCGTATGCAATATATTTACCCAACTATGAGTTGGGGTCGATCCCACAGAGAATATGGAAGAATGTTGCCAATAAAAAATATTTAACTCGATAGTCATTATATTAAAAAGGGGGGATTTAAATTGAAACAAAAATAGCTTTGAACTAAGTATTTATTTATATTCAGATTATTAGAAATAACTAGTAATGTGTTCCCCATGATTTCATAAAATAGCAAGAATAATGTACTAGTGATCTATTTCAATTTTTAACATGCAAGGTTGGTAAGTTAGGTATCCCTAAGTGATTGGTCCTCCAAATAGGGAATTTCATCCCGCAGCTTGGTCCGGCTACGTGTATATACTTTACTAACCCCTACCTTTACCTCAGATTAGACATCACATCAATGTATACCTTAGTTTTCACCCTCGCACCAATTGACATTAGACTATTAGATAACATCTACTAAATCTCTGTTGTTTAATTCATTTCTCATTAACTACCTCCTTGGTCCGGCAAGTAGCAACGAGGCGAGTTCTAACGTTGCGCACCGTTAAAAAGACTTCTAAGCGAAAGAATTAGCAATACATGCATAAAATCATTCAAGAATGACTTTGTACATAAACTTACTTTAATAATTCATCATGGTTCCCACAACTTAGTTATGAAATTTAGCTACTCATTATCTCAAAAACACAATTAAAATAAATATTCTTGTGCTAATCATAAAAATTTAAGAAAAATAGATAAACTATCTTTTATTGATCACGAATACAAATAAATAATAAAGGAGAAGAAAGAATAAACCACAATTCTCCGGCCTTCACGGCGACTCTTCCAAAGTTCCTAAGCTAAAAGAGAATTTATATTGTGTATTGTTTCTTAGTTCTTGGCTCCCTTCAAGAATAATTTTTCATGCCCTATTTATAGATATAAAAATTCTAAATAAAATAATTGAGTTCAAGACAAATTAGAAAATCAAAACACAATTAAATTGGATTTTTCGTGTTGTACGCGTAGAACTACCCTCAACCACCTCAGTTATAGTTACTGCCGCCGCCTATCAATTAAGTTGTGGCTTCATTAGCTGCCACGTGTAGCAATAGAGACAATTTGAAATTTTAGGCGCCTTTTCTTATATATATATAAATATATTATTTTTTTCAATTTAATCCATTAAGCTACTTGCTTGATTTCCTTCTTCAATCTTCGATTTTTAAATCGTTTTAGCTCCAAACTTATTCATTTTTCCATCAATTTAATCCTACAAATAAAATATACTATTTAACACAATCCATAAAATTCCTGCTAAAAAAGAATAAATATAAATAATAAATATGAGTCAAATAATGATTAAAGATATATATTTTGACCTCACATCATTCAACAGCCAACATGTATCAAGTATGTAAATATCCAACGTCAAACGGATCAATCACAAGTATCAAGCAAATCAATCATAAGTATCAAAATGCTTTAAATCAGAATAGTTAACTCTTTATGAAACCATTTTCTTTCGATACAATATCATGTGCCTGAACCATTTTCCTTCGACTTTATATCATATCACTAGTGAGAACTATTTCCCTTCGACTTTATATTACATCGCTAGATGGAACCATTTTCCATCGGCTATATATAACATCATTAGCCAGAACCATTTCCTTTGGCTATATATCACATCACTAGCCGAAATCATTTCCCTTCGGCTACATATAATATCTTAATGCTCCGATCCTATACCCTAGACATGGACGACACTCAAGAATCATTTTTGATTTCCAAGTGAATCCTTGACCTGACTAACTACTTAACCGAAGATTTACTCAAGCATTTCTAGTTTTAAATAACTGAAGGTAAAACATTTGAATCAAATATTGTCTGAGAATACTGAATGTAAGCACTAATAGTTTAGCAGAATATCTGAAAATAAGTACCAAGAGACTCTCTAACATTGTCTATCTATGAAGCCTCAAATATTTTAGGATAGGTTCCGGGACAAGACCCACAACAATCTTAAATAACTACTGAAAGTAAACTAAAGATTGGAGTTCTCCGAAAGCTAGGAAGCCTTACCAAAAGCTGACGAGTGACTGGGTGATCTCAACGAAACGTCTATTGTTGATCCTTCAGTGCTCAATACTACTCCCAAGAATATAATATTGAATGATCATGTAAAAGTACTTTATGGGGGTGAGATAATTCCTCAAAAGGCCTCTTTAACAATGTTATTGTACTAATTCTGTCTGATTTTTTTTTATAATTTTTCTAAAAATAGTACTCTCTTTTCAATATAAAAATAATACATTTGGAACCATCTAGGTTCCCTTAAACTTTTCTGAAAGTGATGTTTTAAAACTATCTCTTGGACTCACTTGAATCCTCAAAAGAAATGTAAAGTACTTTTGAAAAAAAAACTTAATATATGTAGGGTTCGTATGGAACTACAAGAATGAACAACCATTCAATAATCTCAAATAAAAAAATACTACAAATATCATAATTTAAGGATTCAGAACTCGGAATAAAATCATATCTCATATTCAAGAATTTCATAAATTGAGTGTAAAACCCTAAATTCGATTTACTATTGACTTAATTGATATATAGAGTGTGAGAATGAACTAGTCCAACACTATGAATAGCCTTACATACCTAAGAAGATGAGGCTGACTTGAACCCTTGAACTCAGGCTTGAAGTTGAAGAACCCTTCTTCTTTGAGAGAACTTAGAACATGTGAAGTCAATTTGTTTGAGGGTTGGGCATGAATGTGGAGGTTATTAGGCTATGAGATAGACTTATGGAAGTTAATTGAGGGTAAAAGGTCAAGAATAGCCATCTGTAAACTTAAGAGGACCATAAAATAAAAAAAATGACCCTTTAATGAATCTCGTTTACCAAATTTTTGATCTGGAGGTCTCATCGCCAAAAATAGTTGGCAAGTCACCCATTGGGACTTTTGATCGCCCAAACAGACAAAGAATTAAGGCTTTTTGGGAAATTTTTGTGAGATAGCTCGGTGATATGCCAAAACATTCAGCGAATCACCTAATGAGTAGGTACCCTCGCTGAATTTCCTAGCCCGAACATATTCCAGTAAAATGACCATAAATTTTTACTCCAAACTTGAAATAAGACAAACTTGGTGTCTTTGAAAAGAAGACTCATAGAAATTTATGTGATAGATTATAGAACACCTAATTCATTATGTTCTGGGAAATATGATCATTTAAAGTTGACTTAAGTAGAATCTTATATTAAAACTCAATTGGTAAAGAATATTTCAACTCAACTTTGTGCTAGGGGATTCTAGTGACCTTAACTCATATTCAAATACATTCTGCCACGACCCAAAGTACACACTAGAAGTGACATGGCATATAAGATCCCAAGAGGCCCTACAAAAGCTATTTGACATACATACACATAGTAATAGACAAAAGAAAAACATTCCATTTCGAAAGAAGATTGACATTACAAAGCGGAAGTCTAACAAGTCTTGACAACCCTTTCTACAACATCAAAAGAAGTAGTAGGGAAATAATCCATACACCACATACAACATCCAAAATTAAAGGACATAAGAAAGCAATAAAGTGACATCGTCCTCGGAGTATGAGGACTCACCAAGTCTTCAAAATCTATAATGATGAACTAGCAATGAACGGAGGGAGAGGAGTCATCAAGACTAATATTAGTGAAATAATGTACGTACAAATATGCATTAGTACATGGAATGTAATAAGTATGAGGGATATGTATGCAAACATAAAACATGATCATAAGGGGACATAATCAATAACATGATGTGCATGACCAAGTAAAAACCTTCTAAAGAGAATCATGATAGTGAACATGGTCAATATATATACTTTGAAATCATAAGTAAAGCTTCATAAAGCATTTGAAAGTAAATTCATTTTATGAGATATTAGCTTTAACCGATAATAGACCATGCGAGCTATAACATGGAGTCTGATGTAACTCCAACATCGAGAAGGGTTAATCTACTTGCCAAGTTAGAAATATGTATCATATGATATTCTATATGTGGATCCACTAGTTAGGCCATTTAAGGCAACCTACGGGGATAAATAGTTTGGAACTAGAGGTTCCTACTAGAGACTACCCTATTTGAGCCTCCACCTTAATGTTCTCTCGGTGCTAAGTTAAATCCCAATGTAAGAGTCATAAACATATAAATATCATCATCTATAGAAAAGCATAATTAAATTATTAATCCAAGCTAAACAAAATTATAGAGTAGCTCATTAAATCTTTAATGAAGTCTAAGTGAGAAAACCTTACACAAAGCCATGATCTCTTAAGTATGTGAGAAAATCTTTCACAAATTATTAATACTTATCTTAAATAAACCTAGATCATAAAACATTCCTTTTCATAAATCATGCATTCTTTGCGAAAATACATTCATTGATTCATAAATCTTCATAAAATTCATTCAAATTAAGGTGCATAGTCAAAATCATGATCTGGTTCATATGGAATTGATTGGAAAACATGTAACTGAGTCTAAATAATTATAATATGATCAAAATTAAATAATTAAATCCATACAAATAGAACCCATGAGGAATTAAATGAAAGCCTAACCAATTGTATTGAAACTTGAATTGGAGAACTGAAGAACTTTTGGGGACTCAATGGGTGAATGGAACCCATTGACGAACTTACTACATACTTTTATCTTGAAGCCCTAAGCAATGATCAAGAAAGGAGACTTGAACTTGAAGAACTCTAGATTCTATTTCTTTGATCTAGAGAGAGGATTTTGAAGAACACCTGGGAGAAGGTTTAGGAAATTTGATTGAATGAGAGATTGGGGAACTTTTAGGGGGTAAAATATCGTAGTATAGGAATTACAAGTATAGGAAATGACCCAAAAGCCCATAAAATAACTGTGAGATGATCCTACGGTTGGGACCTATGGTCCGTAAGAATTTCTATTGGCTGTACTTGTGATGCCCCACAACTTAAAATACAGTTGCTACTCATAGGTGTGAACTCCCTACATATCTTGATCTTGATGCCCTAAGCAATGATGCAGAAAGGAGACTTGAACTTTGAAGAACTCTAGCTTCTATTTCCTTGATCTAGAGAGAGGATTATGAAGAACACATAGGAGAGGGTTTATGAAATTTGATTGATGAAAAGATTGGAAGATCTGGCCAAAGAAGGTGAATAAGAGACTGGGGAACTGTTAGGGGTAAAACAACGTGGTATAGGAATTAAATGTATAGGAAATGACCCAAAATCCCATAAAATAATTGTGAAATGATCCTACGGTTCGTACCTATGGTACGTAGGAATTTCTATTGACCGTACTTGTGACTCCCCATAACTTAAAATACATTTGCTACTCATAAGAACCAATGCATATGTGTGATATCGAGGGAATATATCATTGAAAATGATTAAGAATACCATGTAACCGTTATGTTAAGTCATTTGAAGGGTTAAACAAAAGTTTTAGGCCAAAGATATCATTAAAGAAAAGATTCAAGTTTAAAGGTTCATTGTGGTGGAATACTACAAATGATTTCATTTATCAATTGACTTTGAATGAGCATGTCTCCTAATAAATAAAGAGTTTGAGGACCTAAACATATCGAATTAAAGGTATTTAAGTCTACTATCCAGCAAAATAAACATCTTGTTAATATGACTTTAGAGTAAAATGTTATAAACATTCTACGACAGATGCACACATTGCCCAATCACTGCAGGACATGTGGCACTTTAGAGAAAGTCGACCAAACTTATTATTTTTATAATAGAAGTTTGGGATTTCTTTTCCCTTATATGCCAAAACGTGTGAGGACTGGTTTAAGCTATTTCTTCAAGCCTTTCTCATCTCAATTCCTCCAAGCTTAAGGTAAGTTAATTTCATCAAGAATCAAGTATCTTCCTCTCCATAGACCTATAGATATACTTAGTAAATTATTTTCTTGAAGGAAAAAAGTGTTGTTCTTGAAGAATAGAAAGGGTAGGGACTCCCTTTCTTGGATATATATGTATGAATTCTCTTCTATCCCCTTAAATAGTATTCTACGGATTCTGTAAGTATAATTTACGGGTAGGACTCATGAGACGGTGATAGGAAGTCACAAGTCCATGTTTTATCCATTGTAGTTGATGTTCTTGGTGAGGAGGGAGTTTGTACAGGGATATGTTAGTTGTTTTCTTTACCAAATGAGGGGTTGATTAACGTTTCAAGGACACTTCATCCAATTCTAAGTGTCAACGATCACTAGTCAGTGTAAAACCCAACTAAATGAGTTAGGATCGAATCCCACAGGGAGCGGTACGTGTTTAAGATTCAATAAGGAAGCATGAACATGATCAAATCAGTCATAATAATAAAAGTTATCGAATAAAGACATCATTCAAATCAGGGGGTGACACAAATGTCAAACGGGGGTTTTGGTTTGGAATTATCAACTACAAACAGTGGAAAACAATACGAAATAACAATAATGAGACGGGTTCTTGGGATGTGATTCGATTATAGGCTAATATATATAAATGGGTAATTGCAACTATTATAAAATAGCTAGATATTAGTGAGTAAGCTAGGCTATAGAGGAGATAAAATTTCTCTCGAACAGTTTACCCCGAATCAAGTTGATTTCTCTCGAACATTAACAAGCATGCAAAATAAGAACAACCCACAGCTTAGTCCATTCACACTCTCGAGCTGAATGTGTGGGATTGGGTTTAGATTCACTCTCTCGAGCTGAACCCAGGTCAACCCAATACCCATAGACCATCAATTAATAAGTTTAGTTTTAAAACCTCTCTCTCGAGTAAACCAAAAACACAAGGGTAGAACTGCATTTGCAACTACAATTCTTAAATTAAACCATAATTAATAATTGTACTCACTTCTAAATAGCATGTAATATAACAATTAGCAATACCCATAACCTAAATCAGCCCATAATCACATAATCACACCCCAAGAATTGAGGTTTTAGCTAGACATCATAAAAAGGTAAAAACAGTTACCAAATTGATTATCCATCAAGTGGGTAAGTGTAGATTCATCCTTACAATGATCCTATTCGAAGAATCTCAAAGGCCCACGTCCAATTTCTCAAAAGTGAAAAACTTCAATTCTTCAAAACTTGGGAAAAACTTGAGAAAAACTAGAGAAAACTGTCTCACCAGTTCAGAACTCAATAATAGTCTAAAAATAGATGAGCTAAGATACTAAACTAAATGTTCACAAAATGTATTTATAGTCGCCAAAAATGTGTTGCGAAGAGTCACTCGGCGAAGTAAGTCAGGCCCGCCGAACCACTCGGCGAGCTGCCTTTTGGTAATTTCCATCGCACTTCTGCCTTGGTATTCAGCATCCTCAAGGTTTGTAACTTTGGGCGATCCAACACTGCATCGCGGAACCACTCAACGATATGCCGACTGTTCCTTTCTCTCGCCAACTTGGTTCTTTCCTTCAAGGCTTGGCACACTAGAACTTTAGGCGGGCAAGTAGCCATTTGGAGACTCGCCAAGTGGACTTGGCGATCACCAGGCATGCTTTTCTTCATTCATTCAGCTCGCTTTGTTTCTTTTTGAAAATTAGTGTCCTTGCTTTGTTCCTCAATCCATATACCTGGAAATCAAGGGTTTTACATCAGTTATTGGCATAAAATAAGCATTTGAGGACACCAAATCTATATAAATAAATCCCTAAATGAGTCCAAATCTCAAACTCATCAACACCCCAACTTAAATTTTTGCTTGTCCTCAAGTAAATCTCAAGTTCAGCAGTTCAAAAAGGATGTCTCAAACAGTGCTACAAAAGATTCAAACATGAATGCACACACAAGACTCAACTTACTCATGCAAGGATCAATTGTGCACTCAAAGATTCAAGTTGTGACTCACCATTATCAAAGATTCTCAAGTTCACAAAACTTGCTTCAAATGCAAGTTCAAGCTCAACAAAGGTACTCAAATGCCCTCACAACAAAGATAATTCCATATTCACACACAATTGTTCAACACTTTATAGCTCCAGAATCACATACAACTCTCACACTCACAAAGATGAACACATGCATGACTTCACCCATAGGTTTGTCCTTATTTTCCAATCAACATTCATTTCAGCTCACTCAAGATCAAGAGGTTTTTTCAAGGCTTGTAACGAGGTTGCGTGTAAATGTATGGTCATTTAGGCTCAGTGGTTGATATTCTCATGAAATTTGGTATGAACATCACTTTATGTCCTTCTCTTCAACATTTCCACTCATGCTCAAAATTCACCCCATTATTCACTTCCAATGGTATACCAGACACCCTATTTCATTTACACTTTCACAATTTTATTCCACAACTTTTTCATTCTTTTTATTTTTCATTCTTCTTTTCTTTTTCTGTTTTTTTTTGTATGGAGGGGTTCCATCTTTTTCAAGTCCATGAATCAAGGGGAACTTCTTCACACTTCTTGATTTTCCTTCTCTTTTCACCACTCCCCCAACTTAGGATTTTGAGCTAAGTTGGCTATTCAAACACACCACACTTCATGAGGATTATGGGTGAATGGATAAAGAGGGGTTACAATTGCATCAAGTTTCTTCCAAGAAAAGGACAAGGCTCAAAGGGGTTCAACAAAGTTCACACACTCACAAGGTTGGCCACAAAAGAGGTATATTGTTAAATTGTTTCACTCTTCAAAATTGTTGCATAAGATCATTTCAAGAGCTTGCATCACTTAGTCAACCATACCAACGGTGAAAATTCTAGGTGTCATCACACAAGGTTCACGATAAGCTCATCACAACACCAATATCAAACCATACTACATACTTTCGCTAGTGTGCAATGTTCATCACAAGGGACTCATTCGATAATCATCTAGTTACAACGAGATGCACAAAGTTCACACATTGTCTATGCAACTTCATTTGGCCTCATCATAGCCACACATTCATTTTTGTTCGATTAAGAGCACTATTCAAGTCATCGGTATTGATCATGATGATACTTAAATTTGCACAAAAATAGCCACAATCACACATAAGAGGTGGAATTTTTTTTAGAAAGGGTCAAAAACCATTTGTATTCAAAACAAGGAGCCATAAGCTCAAATATCCACAACACAATATCAAAACACAATTTGAACACAAAAACCCAATAATATATACAAAAGGTGGTCACAAGAGGTAGGTATAGAAATACCTCACCCCACCACAAATAAAAAGGTAGTTGTCGTCAAATGCAACAAAATAATAAAAGTTAATAAAAATGATAGAGAGGGAGGTAAAGAAAGGTCATATCTATACAGTCGCTCTATCTGTCGGGGCATTAGTGCCTGGTGCAACGTCAGCACTACCGACTCCACTAGGATCAGCCATAGGTGTGTCTGCCAATGAGATCTGCATGGCTGAATCCACAATAGCCTCCTCAACTCTTGTAAGGCCCTCAGAAGTAGCCTTCTAATCAACACCAAACTGCTCCTCATCAATCTCAGCCACAGACTCTGCAACGGACACCTCCTCAACTCGAACATCATATTCGGTGGTAGCTGGAAGCATATCCATAGCTGCTGGCATGTCGGGGATCTCTACAGTCCCAAAATCATGGACATATCTGTGGACTTCAGCTGGTCCACATCCTTCCTCACCTTAGTAATAGTGGCCTTTAGAGCCGTCACCTCATTAGTGGCCCCTTAGCCTTGCTCACACACTGCTATCCATGCTGCAAGGGCATCAATAGATGCACTAAGAGGTGTCACAACAGTAGTAAGGGACCTCTCAATCATCCTAGGGATTGTGGCCTCATTCCTGGAGGCACGCCTATTAGCTGAATGGGCTAGGTGTTCCATTCATAGTAACGCAGCTTGGGTGAATGGAGGTCGGGAAGTAGCAACAGCAGTAGACCTAAGAGGTAAATGAGTTGTAGAGGAACTGAGAGTCACAGAAGGAACAACACTATATATACCTGAAGGCCTAGGGGCCGGAATATGAAATGCTGCTTCTGCAGTTAGTGTCTCAGTATCAACAATCGTGGAATAATCCACCGGGGCTGCCTTCTTCTTCTCAGCCTCATCTTTCAGGTACTCAGCCTCAATCCGCCGGATATCGGTACAGGATGTGGGAATCACTTCCACATCCTTCTTCTCATCTCGAGGCATTCAGGCTCATCTGTATATCTCGGTGATCAGCACCAGAAAGGGAAGAGAAGTCTGATGCTGCTTGGCACTCATGGCCATTTCTTGTCCAATGATCATACCCAACTTTAGCCTTGTTCCATCAATGATGCAACCAAGGCAGGTTGCTTTTGCGTGGCGGAGGATAGACTCATTCTTGGATGGCACGATAGAACTGCTGATGAAGCCAAACCAGTACCTCGCTGCTACATTGAGGTTTTTCTTTTCTATGGGTGCTCCAACCTCAATCCACCCAGGAGTACCGTCAGATAACAGAGGGGCCAACCACTTTCTCATATTCTTCAATGATGTTGTCCTGATCATGTGTTGACAGTCATCCTTAATATCTTTTGTAAATTCCAGAACTGCATTGATAGCATCACTATCACAGTTCACTTTCTTGCCCTTGACAACCAAAAAATCAACTGGCTTGAGTTTAGTTGCCTGCTTCTTCCCTTTTGGTACTAGGGCTTTCTAGGCAGTGTAAAATTCCCAGACCCAATTTGGAATGTAAGGGCCACGGGGTCTAGTTAATATCGGGAACTTGTGGGACCTCAAGTAGCTTTAAATCTCTGGGTATCGGTCTATGACTCAATCAGTAGACAACCCCTTCTCCTCAATGATGGTCCTCAATCCCTCAGTCTGTTCATAGACCGGAGAGGATGACCCTGTGTAGGTGGTGCTGGGACTACAACCTGGTCTGGGATAGGAGGAGAAGTAACAACTTGGTATACCCGGATCCTAGACGGATCATGCATCCTCTTGGAGCGCAGTTCAGCACTCTGGGCCATTAGTAGCTCATTAGCCTCAGGCTCAGAAGTTGCAGCCTGAGGATCCTGGTGCTCACCCTCACTCTCAGAAGTGGTGAGGTGAGTGGCGTATATCCCCTCACTATCAGAGCTGACCTCTAGTGATGTAGGAGCAGGTGCCTTTCCTTTCCTTTTGCCTTTACCACAGGTGGTAGGCAGCTTTGTGGCTTTTGCTATGGATGCAACTGCATCCTCATTTATGATAATTCCCTTTGCCTTCTTGCGGGGCGGCATGTCTCTACCTACAACTTTTGGTGTAGCCATATCTGTAAAACACACCAAAATAAGTTAGAACAATTCAAGAAAAATGCAGAAAATAAACTAAATAAACACTCGCCGAATCACTTTGGCGAGCCAGATCGGGCTCACCGAAAGGATTGGCGCAAAAATTACCTAGAAAAATGGCATGTCGGCGATGAGACGGACCTTTCGGTGAATCGCCGACATCATTCGGTGAGCACAGACAAGCCCCGTCGAAAGTTACAGTGCATTTTAGGGGTTAAGGGCACAGAAAGGGTGATCAACAAAGACTTTCGGAGAGTCGTCGAGTGCACTCGGCGAGCTCAAGCTTCTCGCTGGAAGTTACAGAACCAATCTCAACAAAAGAATGAAATTAAAGGCGATCAAAGGTTTTTTCGGTGAACCGTTGAGTGGTTCGGCGAACTTGACCCAGCTCGGCAAACTACCCAATGTGACTATTCTCAACCAAACTTCCAAAATCAACGCTGCAGCCCCCGAAAACAAAATCAAACAACACACATTTTCAATTAAGCCCATACCCATTATACCCATGCCACCGGGGTAATCAAACTTCCTCTGGTTTGACCAAAATTTGGCATTTGACAATATTAGCCTTTAAGAATGACGTCAAACGCTTCATCATTGGGAAAAGCACGTCATTTAGTACAACTTGGGTTACTCAAACTTAACTCGACTAGACCCAACAACAAAATAGCACAATTCAACAATTTATGATCAATTTTAGAGCATGCAATTTGGGAAATTAACAATTTAGGCAATTTAGGCACGATATCAAAACTAGAAAAGGAAAACTAGCACACATTTATGAATTCAGAGAGGCCCAGCACAAATCAACACAATTTATAACAATGCATTTGAGTTTAACTGCTAATTTAGAGTTTGGAGTCCGGAAAAGCAACCTTTAATGCCGAATATATGAATCTGTAAAGCTAGGCGGCAAATAATTCCACTCTGAACACGAGAATAACGACCAAAAAGCAGTAAAAAGAAAAAATATGGGAAATGTGAAGTGCGGGTGTGATTGTATTGAAGTTAAAAGTAAGGGAATGTGAAACAGTTTGAAAGTTTAAGCCTTTGGACTTTAAAATCGTTCAGTTTGCACCCTTTTAGTGATTTTAGTCGACCTCACCGAACCACTCAGCGACACACCGAGTGGTTACTTACCTCGCTGAGTTTTACAGGACCTCAAGTTAACTTGGGGGTCCAAACGGCGGACAAAGTCCGGCTCCCTGACCTGTTCGGCGATTCACTGACTTATCCATGGGCCCGTCGAGTTTTACAGACTCCGACTTCATAATTTGTTGAGTCCAACGGCGGTCCAAGTCAGGCTCATCAACCTCTTTGGCGAGTCACCGACTGGACATTTTGCTCGCCAACCTGCACTTTTCAAACACATTCTACACTATAACCTGCACAATCAACACACGTTATTCCAAAAACAAAAAGAAAGCAATAAAAAAACTTGGGTTTCCTCCTAAGCAACACCTTAGTTAATTCGTGGTACGATGCAAGTCTAGTATCACTAGGCAACCCCCCTTGTTGTCTCGGGTTTAAATGAGAAGAAATTTGACCCATTTGGGTCTCCAACTGCTTAGTAGATATGGAATGAGAAGTCACCGTCTGGTTAAGGGTCGATACATCTTCCTTCATCTCCTTCAAAATTTTATCGGACTCTTCAACCTTGTTGAGAATACGAGAGAGCATATCCTCAGAACGGACACCCTCAGAATCTTTGGAATTTTAATGCTCATGGGGAGGAATATACCTATCCTTCTCCCCATCTCTTTTCTTCTAAGTGGGGTTACGATCCCTCCACTCTCTATCACGATCTCTCCAACCCTCATCCCTATTCCAACCTTTTTTGCCACTCGACCTTGGGTAGTTTGCATGATAACCACCTCCTTGGTTGGCTAGGAAGTTCACTTACTCATTGTACAATGCTTCAAACTTGTCCTTTTCGGGGTTTACACAATCCACACCCACAACATTGACACTCCTAGCACCAGCTCCCATGACATTTTTGGACAAAATGTCAAGTTGGGTCATCATCTTTTCCATGTTTTGGTCCCCTTCTTGATCTTTCTCAAGCTGCTCTTTTGTCAATTTAAAAGTGAGAGGGGAGGCCTGATCTTTACGGGTGTACCATGACTGGTTAATTTTGGTCATACCATCCAAGAGCTGGGCTTCTATACCGTAGGGTTGTTGCATTAAACCTCCCGGAGAAAGTTTATCAGCCACTCCCTTGTTCACCGAATCAAGGCTTCGGTAAAAGTATTGCAGCAAAACGTTGTCGGGTAAACCATGAGTTGAGCATTGCAACACCAACTTCTTAAATCTTAGCCAAGTCTCTTGGATTGGCTCACCCTCCAAACACTTGAAACTTTGGATGCTGTCCCTAAGTGTCATTATCTTCGAAGGAGGGAAAAATTGCACTTGAAATGAGATGACAAGCTCTTCCCACGAAGTGATAGAGTGTCTTGGCAATTCAGCCAACCATATACATGCTTCTCCCATTAAACAAAATAGGAACAACCTCAACCGGACCGACTCTTGAGATATGTTCTTAAAGGAGAGAGGCCCGCAAACATCAACAAAGTTCCTTATATGCTCATGGGGATCCTTATGAGCTAACCCACCAAACAACCCTTTCAATTACAAGAGCTGCAACATGGTGCTTGTAATATGGAACACATCGTTCCCTTCAACTGAAGGTAAGCGAATGGCACCAACTCCACCCACTAGATTAGGGTCATTAACATTCGGCTCATTGACATCATTGAGATTTTTGATGTCATGTTAGTGACCCACTTGGCTACCATTGCTTCCGTTGACACTCATCTCCTCAATTTTCAACAGCAACACACAAACCAAAACTAAAAGTAAGTAGATTCAACTATGCCTAAAAAGAACAAAATTCAACTTCACCAAAAGAATCTCAAACAACACCACTCCCCGACAGCATCGCGATTTTGATTAACCTTTCAAGGACACTTCATCCAATTCTAAAAGTCAACAATCACTAGTTAGTATTAAACCCAACTAAATGAGTTGGAGTCGAATCCCATAGAGAGCGGTACATGTTTAGGATTCAATAAGGAAGCATGAACATGATCAAATCAGTCATATGAATAAAAGTTATCGAATAAAGACATCATTCAAAGCAGGGGGTGACACGAATGTCAAATGGGGGGTTTTGGTTTGGAATTATCAACTACATACAATGTCAAACAATACGAAATAACAATAATAAGACGGGTTCTTGGGATGTGATTCGATTATAGGCTAATATAGACAAATGAGTAATTGAAACTATTAGAAATTAGCTAGATATTAGTGAGTAAGCTAGGCTATAGAGGAGTTAAACTTTCTCTCGAATAATTTACCCCGAATCAAGTTGATTTCTCTCGAACATCAACAAGCATGCAAAATATGAACAGATCACACCTTACTCCATTCACCCTCTCGAGCTATATGTGTGGGATTGGGTTTAGGATTCATTCTCTCGAGCTGAACCCAATACCCACAGACCATCAATCAATAGTTTAGTTTTAAAACCTCTCTCTCTAGCAAGCCAAAAACACAAGGGTAGAACTGCATTTGCAACTACAATTCTTAAATTAAACCACAATTAATGATTGAACTCACTTCTAAATAGCATTTAAACTAATAATTATCAATACCCATAAACTAAATCAGCCCATAATATAATATCACTACAAGAAAAAGCCTTATTTAAGACCAACATTTAGGGACGAGTGAATTATCACGTCTCTAAACGTATATCTATTGGGACGAGATTATATTTCGGTCATTATTTGTACATTTTATTGAGAAGGTATTAAATCTAGTCCTTAAAAAATTAATTCACTGGTCCCAAATTCTATTGAGGACCTTGAGCGGGAGAAAAGTTCTGCCATTTTTTATACTGAAAATACAGCAGCACATCCTAATGCCCTAGTTTGAGCTCGCCATTGCAATCGATCAAGGTCATCCCTCTATACCCTCTCAACATATTTTGCTTAATCTTGACGTTCATCTGCCCTAATCGCATTTTTTATTGTATCATTGCTGCTCTGCTCAAATTAGAATTCCACCCCATCTTTGATCGAAACAGAATTTCAGGTTTGTTCCTCTTCTGAACTAGTTGTTGTGTCTCTTCTATATGATTTACTGATGTTGTTTTTTCATTATTGAATTGAAGCTACTCTTTTTTTTCTTTCCTGCTTAATCTTGATGTTCATCTGCTCTAATCACGTTGTTTTCTTGTAGTGATAGTTGCTGCTCTGTTCAAAAAAGAATTCCATCCAGCTTTTCTCGAAACATAATTTCAGGTCAGTTCCTCTTCCGATCGAGTTGTTGTGTTTCTTCTATATGTTTTATTGATGTCATTTTTTCATTGTTGTATTAAAGCTACTCTATATTTTCTTCCTCTTTTTAACAATAAATAGGTTAATGGTTTCAAAATATGGTCTCTTTTCTTAGTCATATAATGAAGATAGTCATATAACCTTAGCTTCTGTAATTTGAGTTCCTCATTTTGATATTAAGCTTGCGTTTGGCTTCCGACATTCTTCTTGTTAGCTGCAGAACTAATGTGTTCGTGCCTAGTGGAGAAAAATGTTCGATTCATCTCAGTCATAGTGCAAAACCGATCAGTTTAATCCACAAATCTAATAAATCGATAGCCTAGTTATGTGCAATATTTCTCTATCTTTCACAACCTTAATTCCATTGATTGAGGAATAGTTGGCCCTGAATATCTTCTGAAACATGTAATCTGTGAAATTAGCTGCCATGTCACCTGTAAAAATATAGTATATTCAGTGGTTTTATCTGAATGTTTTTCACCCGAATCAAGTCGTGCCCAGTTGAGCCTAAAATTTTGCTTAATATTATGCATCAAGGTACCATTGTATACTTGTACTTACACAATTCTCGAGAATTGTATATAGGAAGTAGAGGAGCTGGTTGATTTCCTAGGTACTTTGTAAAGTTTAGATTTGAATCTCACTCCCTAACATGATTTTGGTGGTACCATTGTATACTTGTACTTGCCCAATTCTTGTATTTTTATTTCATGAACAAATATTTCTTGCATATTCCTCAACATGGAAAACTTATTTATTTGTTAAAACTCAAAAGTACTTTTTACTAACTAAAACAGGGGATTGAAAAATCCCAGTATACTAGCTGTATACAAAGGATACTTTTAGTCATCTATGCAAATGGGAAATTGTTGTGTGCTTCATCTAATCAGAAAAAAGGCAGTAAAATGTTGTTGGTCTTCAACATCAAAGTTTTCGGTCTATCAATACTCTTTCCTATAACATCAACTTTCTCTGTTAGACCTACTTGTTTGGAGCTTCCTGTTCTTTTAAAATTATGTTCAGTATTTGGGGAATGCCAGGGGGTTGAGCAAGAAGCTTTATAGTTGTTACCAAGATGTCAATGTAGTAAGAGATGGGCTGTAACATCACTCAAGCAGAATCACGGGCTTGTGTTCCAATTCCGTTCAGATTGTTCCAACTACACATACCATTGAACCTGTTCGATATCTATGCAAATGGGATGCTTCTGTATGCTTCAAAATAAGCAGAAAAAAGAAGCAAAGCTTTGTTGGTCTTCAAAATAGAGTTTCCAGTCTATCAATACTATTTCCTGAAATATAAAGTTTTCTTGTGTTTCAGTGGCCTTCCCTACTTTGTTCCCTCCAAATTATCTTAAATATGAGTTAGTGAATGATCTTTCCCATCGTTTCTCTGTTAGACCTGCTTATTTTAAGGTTCCTATTCCGTAACATTTATGTGCAGTGTTTGGGTGTAATGCCTGGGGGTTTGAATAAGAAGCTTTATAGTTTTTAAGAAAATGGATGTAGTAAGAGATTCGTTGTACTGTTGGCTCAAGTCTGAAGCAGAATCACCTGCTTGTGTTCCAATTTTGTTCAATTTGTTCTGATCACACATACCATTGGTGTCATTATGTAACTCAGATAATATTTTATGCCCAAGTATTCCTATTAAATCCCGTGATGGCTGTAATCTCCTTCCTTTGCCATTTGGATCGTGCTCATCCAATATAATGATTCCTATTAAATCCTGTGATGGCTGTAATATCTTTCCCTTGCAATCTGAGTTGTGTTCATCCAAAATAATTTTGTATAGGAGACACTAATAGTTAGACTACGGAGATTAAGAAAAACGGTCATATTGTAGGAGAACCAGGACCTCCACTACCAAGTTAAAACTTAAACAAACATTTACCTCTATTATGATTTAATGCTCAAACTTAAACAAACATTCACCTCTATTATGATTTAGTGAGGGAAAATGTAGTGTTCTTGAGTTTGGACTATAACCAGTGTAGCATATACTTGCAATTACTAGTTTTCTTGATTCTTTCTTTATGTATTAGTTTGAGGATGCGATTAAGCCATTCTTAACTTTAGGATAAGTTAGTTTTGAGCCAAGAATTTTTAATCACAAGCGACTACCAACAAGATTTTTTTTAATCAGAAGAGACTATTTTGTGTAAGTACAAAGCTATAGAAGATTACATAATTTAAGATAAGTAGTCTTTTATGTTTCTTAGTGCAATCATTATTTTTTTGTTAAAAAATGTATTTCATTCATTTTTGGAATCCAAAAAGTCACATGTGATTTGAGTGAGCTGTACAATAAGCCTCCCTATCAAATAATTAGATACTCCATCTTATCTTATCTTAAGATGAGTTAAATGGAACACCATGAATAATGCATTTAGATAGAGATTGTTATTTGACGTATTTGACTTTGATGTAAAGACTGGGAAAGATGGCAATACACCAAAGTTTGGTGACTATTTTCTTTGAGACACGTAAGAAAGATAACAAACTTGTTGAGCCTGAAGCAATTGAAAACCATGTACGTTTGGTAAATTAAATAAGTTAATAGCTTGAAATTATTATGTGTTTTGATAGAAAATGTCCTTTTATATATTTTGTAGGCTCAATTTGAGGAAATAGTTCAAGAAGATCCATCTCTGTCTAGTATAGAGATTGTTGAAAAATGTTGTGGACCACAAACTCGTAGCCATGTATTTGGATTTGGGGGTGGAGTAAAGGCAAAAGATTTGAAAGGTGGAACTTCTTCAAAGGTTGAACTATTGTCCAAGCTACATTCAACTCGAGATGATAACAAATTCTTGAATGAAGAAAACAAATCCTTAAATGAGGAAAACAAATCCTTGAATGGTCGGTTGTCTACTTTAAAAGATGACATGAAACAAATAATGACGATGAAAGAATTCTTTCCTCTCAACAATCAGATGTCCCACCTACTGAATGACAATTGTTTTTCTGCTGACCAAGTAAGTAAAAATATACCCGACTTTATTTTATGATAAGAAAGCTTTTTATTCCTGAGATGATAGTTCTGCCTCAATAGTCTCTTGATATACCGTGAGTTTACGGTATTTCTAATACATTTCACTTACAAGTTGTGTGTGTCTAGAGCCTTTTCGTATTGTTTTTTTATGTGTTTTTATCATATTTTGCAGAAAAGATTTTCAGACGCGGAATTAAAGAGACAACTGAAAGAAATGCAGAAAAGGGCATCTATGGAGGTGATCTACGGACCATAGGTCCATTGACGCTCCGTAGATGGTGGTCGTGGATCAACAACCAAGTCATGGAGGCAAATCAGGGAAATCTGACCAAGTGTGGAACCACGGTGGCCATTGACGGTCCGTAGATGGATCTACGGACCGTACTGTTGATCCGTAGATGGATACTGCAAGGGTTCCAGTACCTAATTTTTGAAGATTCCAAGTGTGGAGATACGAAGGGGGATTGACTGACCGTAGATCGATCTACGGTCCGTACTGCACATCCGTCGTTTGTTTCAGAGAAACTGGATTTTGGAATGTAAAATATTTTCCAAGTCTTGGATGATGGAAGGGACTCTCGGACCGTAGATCCATTGACGGTCCGTAAGTCAGTCTCGAGGATTGAAGAGGCGTGCCTGAACAAAAATTTCCTTATTTTGTTTCCCTTTTTATTTAGGACTTGTTTTCTATAAATAGGGCATGTAAACCTCATTTTTGGGGGTTAGACATTATTATTCTATTCTAGTTCTTGACTTTGGAGATTAACTTGCAACTTTAGAAGTTATTAATTTCCTAAGTTCGTTGTGAAGATTTTAGTGTTGAAATTCAAGTTGAAATTCTGGGTTTATTATTCTTCTTACGTAGGTTCATAATTCTTTCATCTAAAACCATGAATTGTGTTCATATGATTATGGGTAACTAAACTCCACAACTAGGGTTGTGGGAACCATAAGCAATTAACAAATTATGAATAGTAAATAAACAATTCTTGAATAGTGTAGTGCATGCATTGATAATTCTTTCGTTTAGAAGTCTTTTTAGTGGTTGCAAACGTTAGAACTCG
>JAJOOS010014740.1:0-26708 GCA_029582725.1 Solanum chiquidenum | reverse complement strand
CTGAAATATCTGACCTAGCATGTGTAATTCAAGAACTAAAGAAATACATAGCTAGGGTTCTGAAATTCATGCAATAAACTGAATATTAACATACTAATCTGATTTGGATCATTCTAACAGCTAAGAACCCAATAATTCTAATATTCAAGACACCCTAGGTCTAGTCATAATAAGGGAATCAAGAAACTGACTGAAAACTAGGGAACTAATAGGTGAAAGGAACCCACTAGTGAAATCCCACATACCTGGTGATGAATTTCACGGAGAAATCCTTTGATTTCTGGGCTGGAACTAATGGAACCTTGCTGCGTTCTTGAACTAGGGTTCTTGAATTCTTTCTCCTCTTAGCGTTCTAATTTTTCTAAGTTTGATTAATTATTTGACTTAGGTATGTTCTAGTTATGTTTGTAGGCTTAAACTGACTAAAACCTCATAATTTAGGGTCTAAACGACGTATCTTAGGTGTTAAAAGAAATAGGAAAAGACCAAAAGACCCCTGACTTAACTGCTGTAGGAGTGATCGACGGATTGGACTGACCGGCCGTCATTCAATCGACGGTCCATCAATTGGGTACGTCGGTCAAGTCTGCCCGACAGGGCTTCACTAAAACGAGCATAACTTTTTACTCGGAGGTCAAATTTTAGCAAACTCGGTGGCGTTGGAAAGAGGATTCAATTATCTATCATATCATAGGTCATGGGACACATAATTCCTTTTGTGATAAAAGTTATTACCATCTGAAGTTGACCCAATCACAATTTTCAGCTACCTGGTTGTTGACCCTTACCTACGGTCAGACCTACGGACTGTGGATCGAATGACGGTCCATGCTGGTCGACCGTAGTTCATGTCAGAGGCTGGGTAAAGGAGGCCTCAATCCACGGACACAGACCACGGATCGTGGTTTGACCTACAGACCGTGGGTCTGTCCGTGGGTCGAGACTTAGCCAATTTTTTTCTGAGCTGGGTTGGGGAGGGGTTGCAGTGGTGAACCACAGACCACCAGCATGGGCCGTGGTCTGACCTACGATCCATGGATGGCAACCGTGAGTTGCACCTGCAACTTCTCAAAATCTGCATTTTTGGTCTATTTTGGATATGGGGTGTCACACGGAGGTTCACCAAGTGGTCTTGATTAACACCAGGATCGCTTTTCTTCACTTCTTCAGCTTGTTTGCTCCCTTTACTCGGTGGTGTCCTTGCCTTGCTCCTTAGCCTTCATAGCTGCAAATCAACACTTTAACATCAGTTTAGAGCATAAACTAGTCATTTGAGGACACTTAAACTATCAAAACAAAGCCCTAAATGAGTCAAAATCTCGGACTCATCACAAGTCAAATTAACTCTACACATAATTGAGTTGTAAGGTAAGTCATTAAAAGATTTATGAGGGTATGGAGCATGATATGTGTTTGTTTAGGGGAACACATGAGCATGATTATATACTGCTTAATGTGTAAAGTTAAATGCTTGAAATTGTAAATCCAGGAAGCAAGACATCATTATCGCTTCATGAAATGAGAGGTTCAAGTACTTCTTTGTATCACATGCCACTTTGAAGATTAGTTTTCAACAATTGAGAAAAGTAATAGCCGTTGATTGGACATTCCTGAGGAGCAAGTATGAAAGAGTTTTGATATCGATGAGGGCATAAGATACTGGGAATGATATATTTCCAGTGGCTTTTTATGTTGTTGACAAGGAATGTAATGCCTCATATAAATATTTTTTTGAATATATAAGAAGCTATTGAGATGATATTAATTAGTTATGCATCATTTCTGATAGTCATCAAAGTATTCGGAAGATAGTTTCGACTATCTACCCTACATATCATTATGGTTGTTGCATGAGACACTCTGGGAAAATATTCGAAATAATATTCACAATTAAAGGTAGTATCCCATTTTTTTATAAAGCAACAAAGGCATACAACAAATGTGAGTTCAATAACCATTTCAATCAAATAAGAGATTTTGTACCAAAGGCAGCTAAAGCTCTTGAACGTATTGGATTTCACACATGGAGCAGGGCATTTTCTTCGGAAAATCTATACTATATTTTTTGAGTTTATTGTAATTTTATATTTTATTGATTGATTTTGTTTTTTTTTTATGTATATATAACATTATGATGTCAAACATTTCAGAATCGGTGAATGCTATGTTGGATGTTGAATGAAAATTTCTCATTGTCGCTCTATTTGATGAAATAAATAAGAGATCTGACATTTTATTTCACTAGAGGTGTATGGAGAAGGTGAACTCTGCAAATAGGTTTCTACATTCAATTGAAAAAGATATAACAATGTATGTAACTTGGGCAACAAGTTGTTGGCTCATAAAATTGCTAACTACAAGTTCAGTATCATTGGTCATTATGATATTGCTACTGTGGATCTACAAAGAAGAATTTGTACTTGTAGAATTTTTAACTTTAATAAAAATACCTTTTCCACATGCCATGGCAGCACTTGGAGCTGAATATGGTGCACGATTTTGAAATACAAGTTGCATATTGTGAGAAAATGCACCCAGTTCCACCCGAAGATTCTTTGATTGTGCCATGACCCAAGAGTACCCCCTAGACGTAACACGGCGTACTCGACCCCGAAGGGGTCTCATACAAGCCCTTAGCATCATAACATAGGTAATAGAAGAAAAATACATGAAAATTTAAAGCATTTACAATCGAAGTAATTTTTCATAAAAGCAACAGAAGTCTTTCTATACTCTTTGTCTCAAACCATCTAATACAACTTTTAGAATAAACTCTTGGGACACAGCCCATACAATAGTCTCAACATGAAAATAAAATACATAAAGGAAAGGTGGGTTTTGTCCTCAAAGCTATGAGGACTCACCAAGATCTTCAACTCCTTGCAACTTCTAGAAACCTAACTCCAAGTGCTCTCAAGTCTCCAAACCCTACATTTGGTTATAATGTAGGAAATATGCGTTAGTACAAAATGTACCAAGTATGAAAGCTAGCATACAAGATAAGAGCATCTCAAATGGTTAGTCAACAGAAGACGTAAGAATAAGAGATAATAACATGGTCATAACATAATTATCATAGTCATAGTATAATCATCATAGGCATGGCATAATCATCATAGTCATAGTATAATCATCATAGGCATGGCATAATCATCATAGTCATAGCATAATCTCCAACACAAGCATCAAATAGACATAATAAGTCAGCATAATACATAGTTAGTGAGCATAGGAGAAAAGTCATAGTCATAAAATCATAATTGACTCTTAGTCATCTATACCATATTAGCACGGTCTCATGTAACCTTAAAAGCATACATGTGCAAAGCATGAATAGCATCCGATAATACCACCCAAGCCAAGTAACCCTTTTTGGTCATCTTTATCATAGCCTATATACATGGTCAACTCATAAGATCTTCTTGCCATAGGGGAACCATACTCCTAAGTAACCTCAAAGCACACGTGTGCAATGTATGAAAGGCATCCATACTACCCTTCACACTAAGTATAGCCTTAAAGTCATCTTAGTCATATTCACCCTCCTTTGGCCTTATTATTAACTTAACTCTCATAACTAAGGAAATCTCTCACCTTTAGTCAACTATAGCTAAGAAGGCAACAATAGCACAATCCTATCTCAATACTATTCTTTAATAACCCTAAGTCATACTTATGCAATGCAATCATAGCATCCCATAATACTAATCATGCTAAGTACCACTTTTAGGTCCTCATACTAATACTTCTTGATTTGGAACCTAGTTCCTCTTTTTAACTTTAGAACACTATGAGGTACTCTCTTAAGCACATCTTAGTTCATTATTAGGTTGAACCCTATGAGATACTTCCTTTAGTATATCTAAGTTTACTATTAACATGGACACTATGAAATACTTATTTCAGCATATCTAAATCCATTTCTACCTTGAACACTACGAGATACTCCTTCAAGTATGTCTAAGTTCCTTACTCATAAGGACCCTATGAGATACTATCTTAAGTATGTCTAAGACCACTCATACTTTTGAACACTATGAGTTACTTCCTTAATTAAGTCTTAGTTCACTTATTAAGATGGACACTATGAGATACTACCTTGAGTATGTCTAAGTCCATTAATTCTTTTGAACACTATGAGATGCTTCATTAAGCATGTCTTAGTTCAAAGGATATGGAGATTGCTACTAAGAACCTCAATTGAACTATGTGAAGCTTCCCATCTCATGAGACCTAACTTTGGGAAAACCCACACTCTACTACGTAAGAGATCCCCCTTTAACTTGAATAGTCCTCACATCAATTGTGTGACACTCCATCTCATTGTCAGTATCCACTTGGAGCCAAGCATACACCCCAAGATTTACTTGTTAAGCTTTGATTAACACTCATAACTCATGGAAGGAGGTCTTTGACAACCAATCCATGTTCAAGTGATTCTATCACTTTCATCTATCAAGCATTCATAAAGTAGGTTAGGTGAGTATAGGCCTTTCACCACAATCCAACCTATTAGACTTCTATTCTCTTTTAGACTTTACTCTCAAAGCCTTAGCATTAATAGTTAATCACCTTAGCTTCACCCTAAAGCCCTAGCTATCATGATAACAACCTTACTCTCAAGGTTTCTTGCTTAATCTCTTCTTTATACTTAGATTTCAAGGTATTTTGATCACATCTTTCATTACTAGGTGATTCTAGTCTCAATTGATCATAAATGTTCAATTCTAACTTTACAAGTCAAGATCAATCACATAAAATAGAGTCCAGTTCAATTCATGATTAGATGATCCTAACTTTTATCAATTACTACACATAACATTGAATTAGGAAGATCAACTATGAACCTTCAACTTTGCCTCTAATGGCAAAAACCCACAAAGATCACATTCATAAATTTAGATTAGGGTTTACCATAGAAATCACATGAAATCATCATATTATCATTAAACAAAGCTAAAACAATCATAATTGAGTGATATCCACTAGATTTGAATCACACCCAAACCCTACCCACAATGCGAGCACAACCCTAGCTAGAATTGGGTTTTTGATTTAACAAGTGGGGAAACTATGAGGGCTCCATGGGTGGAAGAATCCATGGATGATTAAGCTTCACATACCTTGAACCAAATCCCTAAACAAATCTTGAATCAATGTTGAATTCGACCCTAGCTGCTGCCCCTCTTCTCTTCTCTTCTTCTTCTTCTTCTTCTTCTTCACTTCTAGAGAGAGAATTTCTTGAGTGTAATTTGGAGGTTCTAAGATGAATAAGCTAATGGCTTAGTTTTAGGGTCTTAATAGGTATTTATAGGTGGTTATTTAACTACTTAACCGACTCCCTAAGCCCTTACTTAATTAACTAACTTAATTCCTAAACACCTAACTAAAACTAAAAAGCTGAAAACTGGCAGCACCTGCTTCCCTCCTCCTATGGACCGTAGGTGGAGCTACTGGCCGTCGTTTGGTCTCGTGGTTAGGGAATGAGGCTCGAAGTTGCAGGCCTGTGCAGGCCTTAACGTACGCCCATGACCTACGGGGAGTGGTTTGGTTTAGTTGCCGTGGTTGGCCATCGATTGGTCATCAAAATTGGACTGTTTTGGGGACTGTTTTGGGGTCCTCCTCAAGGACCCCTTGGGTGGTCCTTGGGGAGTCGTACCCGGACGTTTAACCCCTACAACCCTTGTTCTAAGTATCGGAACCATTTTTACAAGTTTTAACCCTCATTCTACACTCCAAAACTCTTACGAAAGACTCTAGAACTCACTAGTTCAACTCACCAAATTCCAGGGTGTTACAGATTTTCCCTTTGAATATCTTAGCGAGACAAATACATCCTCCATATGTTGATCCAAGAAAACTTAGAATAAGGAAATATAAGAGACGGCATGGAGTTGGTGAATCATTTCCAACAAGAAAAAATAAGTGTTGTGTATGTAAGGCCTTTGGCCACAAAAGAACTTCATGCCCAAATTGAAATGCTTTATAATTACTGTTGAGTTTTAATGAATGGTATATTTTATTTGAAGATATATCGTATATTAATTTGAACCGACTTATGTTATTCATATAAAATGTATGATTTATTTTGAATGGTTGCATCTTTAAAACATAATTATGCAACGGTTACAACATATGTCATTTATGTGTTACTACTTACAACAAAATATTACATCTGTTACAACAAATCTCAGTTATATGTTATTTCCTACAACATACTTGTACATTTGTTCAAACATATGTCAATTATGTATTAGATCTTACAATAGAATATTGCATCTATTCCAACATATGACTATTATGTGTTATAACTTACAGTATAATTGCACATCTGTTCCAACTAAATAGGCATCTATTGCAACATATGTCTATTTTGTAGATATTTTGAGTAATTAATAATTACGTGTTAAGTGTTAATAATCAATCATTGACACTTTCATTGGAACAATTTTTTTTTTTTAAAAAAGGCTATAATTAAAGGAACATAATTACAACTCTTCATATTCTTCCCCATTTAAATAAAAGGGCCATCACATTTGAAAATGGTTAAAACTCAAAAGTTGCAAGTTCTTCACAATCCTTATAAGAGACATGAGGAAATTTTCGTAATTTGAGTAACAGTAAAAAAATGACAAGGATGATTGAAAATTGATAATTTATAAACTACATTGAATCCCTTCCGAGATGTCTACTTAATGATATCATTGAAAGGATTGCTTCCGGCTCCTTTAAAGAATTAATGAATGTTAAATTAAGGTATTTCTATAAATCAATTTTTTCCTGTCTTGAACTTTTTTCCCTAAATGTTTGATTTGATTTCTTAGTTCCAGGGTCATTAATAAAGTCGGTAATGAACCCTCTTGTATATTAGAAGATAATGTTGGTCGACTTTCCAGATTTTAGATGGCTAGTGAAGCATTAGTTATTTGAAAAAATCTACTTCTTTCCTTGATTTTTGCAGAATATCTTAGAATTTAGAAGCCTTATACATAAAAGTTGAGGTAATTTTTAATGTTTTTCATATGTATGCACATTTTTATCAACATATTCTGCCTTTTAAATGTGTTTCTTTCTTTTGTAGTATGAGTTTTCAACAAAAACAATACAAATGCAATGGAAATGATTAATCAAGCAGTAGACAGAGGCCTCATTGGTGCATCCTATGCGCTTGCTTTAATTTTGATCTTCAAGGGACGGTGAATCCATTCAAGGAGGCTTAATGTTTATTGCCAATATGAAACAAACAGAGCCATACAAAACCAGGACATGCCTACATAATGTACGACAAGTCTTAGGTAGAATGTGGGTGCCAAAGCATTACGTTTTGGGACAAAGACCCATTTGTTGTACTATTCATCAACATGAGCAAAATCTTTGCAAAAAGGTTGGCCCAAGGAAAGTGAGTATGAAGATGATATTCATTGTGAATTATATAGTTATGGTGTAGAACTAGATTATGTAGTTAAATTTTTTTGTCATATACCTGTTAAACGATGAACATATTCCATCAGTTCTTTTATGTAGTTAAAATTTTGTAGAACTAGATTTAGATTTAGTTAATTTTTTGATAATGAAGTTTGTTTTGCTTGACATACTAATCTATGTATATTTTGTTGTTCTGTTATTTTTTCCTATTCCATCAGTTTTATTAATTTTTCCCTATCATATACTTGTTTGGCATCGGTGGCAACATATGTATATTTTGTTGGTCATATGCTCACAGAAGTGAAAAAAAGTCTCAACATATTTCTCAATTTGTTGGTCCATATGCTCAATTTTGAAACATATAACTTACATGTTGAAACATATGATCTAATGTAGCATTTTAAATTATTGTCTAATGTAATATATTATTGTCTAATGTATCATTTTTAATTACTAAATTATAGTGTAAGGTAACAACTTTCATCAAATTTATCAATTACTCAATACATATAGTATTATACCATTAATTCATCATGTAGTGACTAAGCAATTCAACATGATTGTGATATAACATAATAGGTAATCGTTATAAATAGTGTTATAACATGTTTAATTCCTCAACTATGGTCTAATGTAACATTTTTAATTACTAAATTACTTAATTTATCAATTAACATTTGAATCGACTTTGCATCTATGTCCACATATTACTACTATATAGGACAAAATGCTCAATTTTGTGTTGAAATAACCAAATATAGGTCATATGTTGCAACATATGAATCCTCTCGCATGTGGTATTTGATATTAATTAAATTAAATTGTGACCTAATAAAACATGTAACATTAATATGTAGTGTTATAACATGTGTAATTACTAAATTATAATCTATTGTAACAAGCTTAATCAAATTTCTCAATTATTCAATACATATATTATTATACACCTAGTTCATCATGTAATAACTAGGCAATTCAATACGATTGTGATATAACATAATGGATAATCAGTATATATTGTGTTATAGCATGTTAATTGCTAAATTATGGTCTAATGTAATAAATTATGCTCTAATGTAACATTTTTAATTACTAAATTACTTAATTTATCAATTAATATATACATCTACTTTGCATATGTGGAAACATATGTCCATTATATATGTGCCAACATATCATCTAAATGTTGCAAGATATGCTCAATTTTGTGTTGTAATTTACCGCAGATAGACCAAATTTCCAACAGAAAATCCAAAAGTTGCAACAGAATATGAATCAATTGCATTTGAATACAAAATGGTACATTTATATGGAAAGAGCTCAACCCATACCTGCCCCAAAAACAATTATAGGCTCATTAGGAAGGGTTATATTAAGGAGGGAACCCCCTTGCCACTTCATATGCTTCATTTTCCTCCTTGACACTTGTTTTTCTCGCCGTTTTTATTTCCTCCCTCCTCTTCTCTCAATACAATCTCCCCTTGTATAAGATATTACCACCTTAGATTAATCATAGTCTCTGTATGCTCATGTTGTGGGTTGATATATTGTGAGTTTACTATATTTTTAATGCGTTCCACTTAGAGTTTGTGTGTGTCTTGGGCTATTTTGTATTAGAACTAATGTTTTCTGTATAATGTTTGGAGGAAATAGGCTTTGATGCGGTTGATGGAGATGAGAGGAAAAATAGTGCAGAAGTAGCCACCAATAGAGCCACCCACAGATCGTAGGTCCAATGAAGGGCTGTGGGTGGGCCGTCGTAAGACCTTACCTGGGAGTTGAGTTTTAGAACTCGAACCACAGACTGACAGGACGGACCGTAGCCCCATCCACGGACAGTTTGTGAGAAAGTGTAGGTGAAAGATCAGGAAAGTCTGACCAAGGGTGGAACCACGGAGTAGACGATGGACCGTAGGTCGACCCATGGGCCGTCCTGCACATCCGTCATTGGAGGTCTGAAAGTCAAAGTTCCAGTACCTAATTTCATCTTCTAAGTGTTGAACCACGGAAGGGGACCTACGGACCGTATGTCGACCCACGGTCCGTAGGTCAATGTATCAACAAAAATCGTATTTCAGTAGTTTATTTTCTTATTTTGTATCCTATTTAAGTTAGGATTTGTTTTCTATAAATAGGAGTTGTAATCCTCATATTTAGGGGTTATACATTATTATAAACTTCTAGTTTTTGTTCTTTGGGGAATTAATTTGCAAACTCTTAGCAATTAACTTTCCGTATTTCATTTTATATAATTTTCACTGTGAAATTCAATTCAAGATTTTGTGTTTCATCTATTCTACTTGTAAGCTCAGGAATTCTTTCTACATAATTATGAATTGTGAATTCTCAAGCATGAGTAGTTAAATCCACAACTAGGGTTGTGGAAACCATGAGCAATTAACAAAGTATAAATAATAATTAAGTAATTCTTGAATAGTGTATGAGCATGTATTGCTAATCCTTTAGTTTAGAAGTCTTTTTTATGAGTGCACGCGTTAGAACTCGCCTCGTTCTTACTTGCCGGACCAAGGAGGTAATGAATGAGAAAAGGATTAAACAACATAAATTTAGTGGATGTTATCTAATAGTTTGATATCAATTGGAGTGAGGGTGAAAACTAAACTACATTGATATGAGGACTAATCTAGGGTAAAGGTAAGGTTTAGTAAAACATACACCTGTAGACGGACCAAGTTGCGTGGTTAAATTCCCTACCTGGAGGACCAATCACTTAGGGATACCTACCTTACATACTTTGTATGTTAAACACTAGGATATGATTATTATTATTAGGATTACTGCGTTAAGAAATTTTGGGGAGCACACATACTCTAGTTTCCTTATCATATTGATAACTCAAAGTCTGAATTTTGTTTACTTGTTACCTAAGCATTCAAAAAAGTTACTTACTTACAAAATCCCCCTTGTTTACTTTCCTTGGAAATTATTTGACTAAACGGATATAATAGTGAGTTAAGTTTAAGTCTAAACCATATTCCTCGTGAGATCAACCCCAACCTACAAGTTGGGTTCTTTATTTGACAACGATCGCTTATACTTCTTTATGGAAGTGTAATTTTAGCATATCATGGGTCATCAACATCACGATGATGTTGTTATTTCTGATAAAGTTATTTCTCAGCTAACAAGAGTAAGCCCCTCTCTTATAACATCATGATTAGTTACATGTTACTACTGCCTATACTTTTGTTCTTCAGTTGTGTTGTTAGTGCATGGATGATGCTCGTTGTTTGTTTTCGTCGGATCTTATATCTAATAGAGGGTAGTTTCATCACTTGGTAAATCTTCTTGATAATTGATGAGTTTGAGATTTGTACTCATTTAGGGCTTTGTTTATATAAATTTAGTGTCCTCAAATGCTAAATTTATGCCACGAACTGATGAAAGATCCTTGAATTTTAGGTATATGGGTCGATGAACAAAACTAGGATATTAATAGGCAAAAAGGATAACACAAGCTAAAAAAGTGAGAGAAAAACAAGCCTGAAGATCGCCATGAGAACTCGGAAGATCGCCACGAGAACTCGGCGGATCGCCGAGTCACTCTTGGATCACCTAAAGTTACATAACATCGAGCCTTAAAGGAGAAGAAATTAGGCGAAGCACATTCCCTATCGGCAAAGGATGACCATGTCGCCAAAAGTATTGAGGGAAGCCAAGTTGAACACAATAATATTAGTGAGCTAATCAGAAGATGCATCGCGGAAATGATCGGCAATCTCGATTTAGATCACCTAAAATTACAGTGCTTGAATGATAAAAAGTGAAGAAGAAAGAAGGCAAGATGAAAGGACGATGGGTGAGTCGCCGACTGGTCGGTGAATCCCGACTTTCCTCACCAATTTTCCCCAAAAAGACACACCTCAGATTTGTATAAATTGATTTTTGGAAGAGAGAGAGAGCATTCAGAAATTGTGAGGAACAAAAGTGAGAGAGCAAAAACACTGCTATTGTTGATTTCAAGTAATTTTAGCAAGGTTTTTCAATTAGGTTTTGTAATAGAGAAGTTATTATTCACTTTTGACTTTCAAATTTCATTGACCCAGCTATGGACAGCGTGGCAGGTATTGAATTTTGTCTTTTTACTCTGATTGGTTAAAACCCTAACCTTGGGGGTTTGACAATATAACCAATTGATGTGTTTGATTTAATGGGTGTTACTAATTAGTGAATTTTGGTGTTAATTTAAAGTGGGCCTGAGTTATTACTGTGGTTTAACTCCAATATTGCATGTTTAGTGTAATTTGCTTAAGAGTTTTATGCTTTCTCAAGAGAGAAGTATATAACTAAGGTAGTAATTTGGCATTGATAGTTTGTGGGTCATGATGGTTTCAGCTTGAGAAAGTGAAACGTGAGATTTAGCCTTTGTATCTAGCTCAAAAGAGTAGATTTGATGAGAATGTGGGCTGGTCTTCGTATGGATAGCGTTGAGATTCGAGAGAACTCAGTGGAAATAAGGTAATTGTTCGAGAGAAAAGTGCCTTACCTATAAGTCCATTCTACCCATGACAAATTAACATTGTTGGTAATGATGTACACCGTTGAGTTGAATTTTGCAGTTGGTTATTCAATCCCCCAAGCGTTATCTCTTTATTCAATTGTTCAATATCCTATAGAGTACTTGTATTTTTATATACAAAACTAAATTATTGATGAGTCCACAGATTGGACTCATTTAGGGCTTTATTTCAATAGAAATTGTGTCCTCAAATGCTTATTTTATTTCAATATCTAATGAAAACCTTTAAGTTTCAGGTATTTGAAATTTGAAGGAATGCACGGACACTACTTCGCAAAAAGGAACAAAAGGGCTGAAAATAAAGAGAAAATGAAGTCTGAGGATCGCCGAGTTAGGGTTTCACTTCGCCTTTTGTTCTAGTGTGCTGAGCCCTGAAGGAAAGGATCAAGTCGGCGGAAAAAGAGAGCAGTCGGTGCATCGCTGAGAAGTTCCACGAAGCAGTACTATGTCGCCCAATGACCCAGAGCACGATGATACCGAAGGACGGTGCAAGATGGCGATGAACTACACCAAAGGGCGAATCGCCGAGTGATCCGTTGCAACACATATTTTTTAAAACTATAATTACTCGTTGAGAGTTATAGCTTAGTATCAGATTTTAGAAAGAGACTTTAGTATCAATTTTAGACAATATAATTTTTAGTAGTTTTTACTCTCAAGTTTGGAGAGGGTCTTTGGGAAGACTTGAAGAAATGAGTTCATCTTCCCCAAGTTGGAAGTGTTTCTTCTCCATTCTTCTTCCTTTGCTTAAATCAAGGTTTAATTTTTTATACCCATTTGATTTCACTATCATTTTAGGTGTATTTTGTGATTTCTTGATGTGTGGCTAAAAGCCCCCATTCTTGGGGTGTGATTTAGCAAATATGTGTTGATATTATTGTTGGGTCTTGCTTGCTGATAGGTTAGATGTATTTTAATGGTGATTTCACCTAGTGGCTGTGGTTTAATATAATGGGTTTGTAGTTGCAAATACAAAGCCACCCATGTGTTTTCGGCTTGCCCGAGAAGGAGGTCGCGAAACCAAGACCACTAGACTGATAACCTAAGGAGTGGGTCGACATGAGGTTCAGCCCGATAGGGTGAGCTCTAATCCCATATCCTGACACTCAGCTCGAGAGGGTGAGTAGGGTAAGGCATAGGCTGGTCTTCATGCGGCAAATGGGTGTCCAAGAGGAACACATTTGAAACGGGGTAAGTTACCCGAGAAGGAACTTTTTACATCTAAAGCTTAGCCTAATCGCTATTATCTTGCAAATTTCCTATCGAAAGCATGTACCCAACTATTTATCTCAACTAGTATTGCGGTCACACCCCAAGAACTCTTCCCCATACTTGATTTTCTCGTTATTTTTGTTGTTTAGCTATACTTGTGACAAAACCCCCAAATTGATATTTGACACTTTCATTTCCCCCTTTGATTTACAATGTTTTTAATCGTTATGTCTTTAGCTATGACTAGTTAGAGCTACATTTTTTTCCTATTAATTCTCAAGATCGCTCCCTTGGGACACGACCCCAACCCTTGGTTGGGTTACTATATTATCGACGATCGTAGACAGTCGAACTGTAGTTAGTGTCGTTGGTCACGATAAGCATCAAAATGGCGCCGCTGCCGGGGAGTGGTGTTATTTGAGAATTTTTAGATTGGTAGGATTTTTGTTCTTCTTAGTTGTAGTTCACTTACCTAATTTTCAGTTTTGTTTTGAGCATTTGTGTAAACATTTCAGAAAGCATCAGTGTAAACGGCAGTAATGGTAGCTAGGTGGGCCACCAAGATGACATCGGTAACCTCAATGATGTCCAAGAGCCAAACGTCAATGACCCCTATCTCATGGCAGGCATTGGAGCCATCCGCTTACCCTCAGCCGAGGGGAATGTAGTGTTCCATATAACGAGCACTACGTTGCAGGTCTTGAAACTTAAAGGACTCTTCAGCGGATTAGGTCATAAGGATCCCCATGAGCATCTTCGAAACTTCGTAGACATTTATGGTCCATTCTCTTTCAAGAACATCTCTCAAGAGTCAGCCAAGCTTCGATTATTCCCATTTTCTCTGATGGGGGAAGCTTACAAGTGGTTAGCTAAATTACCACAAAATTTGATCACTTCATGGGAGGAGCTGGTCACCGTATTTAATGTGCGATTCTTCCCTCCCTCAAAGATGATGACTATTCGGGATAGCATCCAAAGTTTCAAGCGTCTGAATTGAGAGCCTCTGTAAGAAACTTGGCTTCGATTTAAAAAATTGGTGCTACAATACCCGACCCATGGTCTTCCTGATAACGTGCTCCTTCAATACTTCTACCAGAGTCTAGACTCGGTAAAAAAGGGTGTCGCTAACCAACTCTCACCCGAAGGTTTAATGAAGCAGCCGTACGCGGTAGGAACCCAACTTTTAAATGGCATGACAACCATCAACAAAGCTATGGTACACTCGTGAGGACCAAGTCTCCCCTGTCACCTTCCATCTATCTAAGGAGCAGATTGAAAAGGACAATAAGAGAGACCAAAACATGGCTAATATTAAGACACATCTTGATATTCTATGTATGAATGTCATGGGAGCTGGTACTCGTGGTGTCAATACTGTGGGGGTCGGGAGCACGAATCCTGAAAAGATGAAGTTTGAAGCTTTGTATAGCGAGGGGGTAAACTTTCTAGAAAACCAAGGTGGTGGTTATCCTTCAAACTACCCGAGACAGTGTGGTAACCAAGGTTGGGCTAGAGACGAAGGATGGAAAGATTGAGACCGCGAATGGAGGGATCGGAATCCAAATTGGAAGGATGGGGAGAAGGATAGATATGTGCCTCCTCACGAGGGGCAAAAGCCCAAGGATTCGAAAGGTGGCAGGTCTGAGGATATGCTCTCGCGTATTCTAAACTAAGTTGAAGGGTCACACAAAATGCTAAAAGGCATGATTGAAGATGTGTCTACCCTTAACCAGACCGTCACCTCTCATTGAGTTTCAATCAAGCAGTTAGAGACCCAGATGGGTCATATCTTGTCTCATCTTAACCCGAGACAACAAGGTGATGCAATTGACCAAAGGACAGGTTGTCGAGTGGATCGACGATCCCAACTTATTGCGCCAAATGGTCTTTCACAGTACATGTTTTGGATATTATAAATACATTTTTAAATTCTTAGTTTAGTACGTAGCATTCAATAGTTTTCATTATTGTTCAGTTTTCAAGTTTGAGAGCTGAGAACTGAGTTTAGAGACAATATTTCCTTAGCTTTGAAGATTTGAAGATTTCCATTTCTAAGAAATTGGAAGTGGGTGTTAAAGATTCTTCATCTTAGACCTTTGTAAAGACAATATTAATCTTACCCAGTTGATGGAAACACAATTTGGTAATTATTTCTACCTTTTTGTGATGTCTAGCTAAAACCCCAATTCTTAGGCTGTGATTATGTGATTATGGGTTGATTTAGTTGTTGGGTATTGTTAATTGATAGTGTAAATGTTGTTTAAAAGTGATTTCATTTAGTAATTGTGGCTTAATCTAAAGGATTGTAGTTGTAAATGCAACTCTACCTTCGTGTTTTTGGCATGCTCGAGAGAGAGGTTTTAAAATCAAGAATGCTAATTGATGGTCTGTGGGTATTGGGTTGTCATGGGTTCAGCCCGAGAGAGTGAATACTAAACCCTTTTCCACACATTCAGCTCGAGAGAGTGAATGGACTAAATCGAAGGCTGTTCTTTATTGTTGCCTATTGGTGTTCGAGAGAAACCAATTTGATTAGGGGTAAATTGTTCGAAAGAAAGCTTATCCCCACTAAAGTCTATCTTATTCACTGATTTACAGCTATTCACTATTAATTGCAATCACCCATTTGTCGACCTTACCCATAATCCAATCACATCCCAAGAATCTCGTCTCTATATTTGTTAATTTCGTGTTATTTGGTGTTGTAGCTGATAGTTGAAACCAAATCCCCCTATTATTTGACACTTGTGTCACCCCAAATTTGAACAATGCTTTTATTAGTAAATGATTTTACCTACGATTGACTTGAGCATATTCATGTTTTTCTATTGATTCCCAAATATAAACCACTCCCTTGGGACTCGACCCCAACTCACTTAGTTGGGTTATATTACTACTTAATGATCGTTGACACTTAGTATTGGATGAAGTGTCTTTGATGATGTTAGAAAAATCAAATCTCCCACAAAGTACTTGCATTTCTATATGCAAAATTGAATTATTACTGTAATTTTCAATACATTGAGTTATTATCTACTATTTTAAAGCATTTCTTTATATTGCATATTTATCACTACTTTACATTGAAATGAGTTTAGTTGAGTTGAGACGAGGTAAGTGTTTCTTCAGTTCTAGTTCAGTCTTATGTCTTGTTTTAGATTTCCCCTCGCATGCTCGTACATTCAAAGTTATTTGGTGAGCCTCCTTGCTTTCAAAGTATTCTGCTATTATGTTATATCATTTCATTTTTTCTAGGATGATCAGGGTTCTTGTCCCATCATTCCTCAAAGTATTAGAGGCTTCATAGACCGATAGATAGATAGACAGTATTTGTTCATGTGTTTTGTTCATGTGTTTTGTTCATTTCAGTTATTGATGTCTGACACTTGAGTTGCCACTTTGCCTAGTGAATGTTTCTTTAAATATTCTGAGTTAGTTATTTGAGTTAAAGCATTCATTTAAGTTTATTCTATGCTGAGTAAGTCTTCCGCTTGGAGTTAAGCTAGGCCATGGGTTCACTTGGGGCCAACAATGGTTCTCAAGTGCCGGTCGCGCCCAGGGTTTAGGCTCGGGGCATGAAATTTTCCAAGACCAACAACTCTTTGCAAAGTTTATCAAATGTTAGTTTTGGCTAAGGTCTGTAACTTTCCTTGGTCACATTTATTAAAGTAAGGGTATTGAGGTAGATCCTAAGAAGACAGATGCAGTCAAGAGATTTCCTACACCTGTATCACCTTCAGATATTAGAAATTTCCTGAGTCTAGCTGGTTATTATAGGAGGTTTGTTGAGGGTTTTTCTTCGATTGCCTCACAATTGACAACATTGACTCAAAAGAAGGCTAAGTTCATATGGTTCGAAGCATGTCAGAAGACCTTTTAGGAATTGATGGATAGACTAACTTCTGCTACAATGTTGACCTTACGGGAAGGGACTGATGGTTTTGTTGTTTATTGTGATGCCTCGAGAATTGGGTTAGGATGTGTCCTTATGCAAAAAAGAAAAGTTACTACCTATGCTTTGACGCAACTTAAGGTTCATCAAAAGAATTGTCCTACCCATGACCTCGAACTAGCGGCGGTTGTCTTTTCATTAAAGATTTGTAGGTACTATTTGTATGGTGTCCATGCAGATATTTTTATCGACCACAAGAGTTTGCAATATGTGTTTAATCTGAAGGATTTAAATCTTCACCAAAGAAGGTGGCTAGAGTTATTGAAGGAGTATGATATGAGTGTTCTCTATCACCTTGGTAAAGCGAATTTGGTGGTGTATGCTCTTATTTGGTTATCTATGGGTAGTGTTACTCATATTAAAGAAGATAAGAAGGAGTTGGTTTGAGATGTTCATAAATTGGCTCGGTTGGGTGTTCAGTTAGTGGACTCTACCAAGGGTGGTGTTATGGTTCACAACGGCTCAGAATCGTCTTTTGTGGCAGATGTGAAAGCCAAGCAAGGTCTTGATCCAATTTTTGTTGACTTGTAGGAAGCGGTGCTTAAAAAGTCCGTAGAGGCTTTATCCCAAGGGGAAGATGGTGTACTTAAATATCAAGGTCGTTTGTGTGTTCCTAATGTTGATGACTTGAGGGAACAGATGTTGTCAGAAGCCCATAGTTCTCAATATTCCATTCACCCGGGAGCCACTAAGATGCACCATGATTTGTGGGTTGGTGGAATGGGATGAAGAAGGATATTGAGGGATTTGTGGCTAAGTGTCTTAATTATCAACAAGTGAAGGTTGAGCATCAGAAATCGGGAGGTTTTTCTCAAGACATTAGCATTCCTACTTGGAAGTGGGAAGATACCTATGGACTTCATTGTTGGTTTGCCTCCCACCCGGTGACAACATGACTCGATTTGGGTTGTAGTAGATCGAATGATTAAATCTACTCATTTCATTCCCGTCAAGGTTTTTTATTCGGTGGACGACTATGGTAAGTTGTAGTTGAGAGAAATGGTAAAGTTTGATGGAGTGCCTTTATCCATTATCTCTGATCGAGGTACTCAATTCACTTCTCAATTTTGGAAATCTTTTCAAAAGGGTCTTGGTACTCGTGTTAAGTTTAGCACGACCTTTAATCCACATATCGATGGGAAGCCTAGCGCACTATTCAAACTTTGGAAGATATGTTGAGAGCTTATATGATTGATTTCATGGGTAATTGGGATGATCACTTGCCTTTGATTGAGTTTGCATATAACAATGGTTATCACTCAAGTACTGGTATGGCTCCATTTGAGGCCCTTTATGGTAGGAGGTGTAGATCTCCTATAGGATGGTTTGAGGTGGGTGAAGTCACCCTAATAGGTCCTGATTTGGTACATGAGGCCATGGAAAAAGTCTGACTTATTAGAGAAAGGTTGAAAAAAGCCCAAAGTCAGCAAAAGTCATGCCGATGTAAGAAGAAGAGATCTTGAATTAGATGTTCATGATTGGGTTTACTTGAAAATGTCACCCATGAAGAGTGTGATGAGGTTTGGTAAGAAAGGGAAGCTTAGTCCCCTATATGTAGGCCCATAACTGATTTTGAGGCGTATTGGTAAAGTTGCTTATGAATTTGAATTCCCTAACGAATTGGCATCGGTGCATCAAGTTTTCCATGTCTCTATGTTGAAGAAATGTGTTGGTGATCCGACCTCTATAGTTCCCTTAGAAGGTTTGGGAGTTAAGAAGAATCTTTCCTATGATGAAGTTCCGATTGAGATTTTATACCGGCAAGTCAAGTGGTTGAGAAATAAAGAAGTTTCTTTTGTGAAAGTGTTGTGGAGGAATCAGTTAGTTTAGGGTGCTACTTGGGAGGCCGAGGCCGATATGATGTCCCGATATCCTCATCTCTTTTCTTCTACCCGTACTCTAGCTCCAAGTAATGAGTACCTCATGGTTTACTCTTTTGGTGTCATGCGTCTTAGATGTTCCCATGATTTCCTAATTTATGCATTTTCATGAAAAAACTTAAGTTTTGAGAAAATGAGTCAACTTGATTGATTTCTACATGTTTATGTGCATTTAAGTATTAGTTGCATATAGACTTCATGATATGATATTTTGAATATGCTGTAGCTTGGAGTTGATATTTCCTCCTCGGATATGTGCATTGCATGCATAATGGGTTATTAGATTTAGTTTCCACCCGTCTTATGATGTCTTGAATCTCATTCGAGGATGAATGATCTCAAGGGGGAGATATTTTAACACCTCGGATTCGAGAAAGTTTAAATAGCAATTTTTAGAAGTTTTTGGTGCTAACTCTCAAAAAATATTTCCAGGTGTGACCCACAGCCTCCTCACCTACGAATCGTGGTTGGAACGACGGCCTGTGCTAGTGAAGTTCGGGTATGGGTCTAGAACCTATTTTGGAGGTCCTGACCAACGAATGCCTACACACTGCCCACCACAGAGCGTGGCTTGACCCACGAGGTGTGGGTGCCCTTTGTGGGTCACTGCCTGGCAGCTTTCTAGGTCTTTTCCTCAAGGACGTAGGGTGGGTCCTTAGGGTTTAGGACTTGACTTTCTATCACCAATACATGAATTTTTAAGGTACGGGAAGGTACGTTCAAGGATCCACCACAACATTTCAAGCGTACGGTCACACTAAATCTCGACAACGCTTGTAAAGTAGTTTATATGTTGATTGTGTTCTAATGTGGTGAAATGACTTGTATTATGCCTCTTATGCTAAGTTCATGAAGTTTTCGCAAAACGGCACATATCATGACTTTCAAATAAAATGTTCGTTTTAAGCAGGTTTTTGCATGGCTATCACACTTAGTACTTAATTATGCTAACCCATTCTTCTTCATGTTTTACTACAAGTGTAGGTTCCGGCATTTGAGTGGTTTTCTCTAGTGAAGCTTGGATTTGAGTTCCCCAAGATTGAGTGGCATGTCCTCATAGATCAAGGACAAGTGTTAAGATGTTTCCTTTCTTTTCATGTAATAGACTATTGTTAAGACTTCGATTGTAAAGGTCTGTGACCCTATTTTGTTTCAAGTATGTTGTTTAGATGGCCATGTGAATTGATAGACTTTTGTTTGCTTTTAATGATTTCGATTGTTGGATTTTTAAAAGAAAAGTTTTAAATTACACACTATTTCTAAGTATCTTATGCAATGAATATGATATGAGGCTGGTATGAGACCCCTTCAGGGTCAAGTATGCCATGTCGCTTCCAGGGTGTAGGCTCGGGTTGTGATACAATGTGACTAGTTTGTCAGATATAGTGATTCTAAGGGTTGAAGACTAGTCTACCCTAATGATTTAGGAGCTTTAGCATGAGTTGTTGGATTGAGTGTGAAGACACTCTTAATTATCAATTTGAGTTAAGACTTAATATATAAGCACAAGGGGAATAAATTCTTAGCACCGATTGGATATGAATATGAGATGGAATCTTAAACACTAGTTGAGTCCGGGTTCCCAAAGTAGTTGTCTCATGAGATGGAAACTTTCTACCATAGTTGAGTCTGGGTTTCTAGAAGCAATCTACTTATCCCATAAACTATGTGCCCACATAGGCCTTTAGCTAGTAGATCCACTTAAGCTAAGAGTTTGGTTCTACCTTAGGCAAGTAGGACAACCCCTTTTCAGTGTGGGGTAGACACCAGATTCCGATAAGCTCTCATGCTCTATGTCATTTAAAGCTAAATCCCACAATGATAGTATGAACTATAATTGGAGTTATGAACCATGATCACTTAATAAGTTTTCCTTAGTGTGGGTAGGATGCTTTGATGTTTCTTATGGTTTGATTCCATTATGATATTATGATCAATGTGCTGAATACACTTGTATCTTACGCTTTTGCACTAACTTTCATGATGAACTCTAAACTTGATCAAGTGCATAGTTTTAAACTAAATGTCCCTTTTTAGCATGTTTAAAGGTTTTCATTCATATCTACTATACTTAGTGCATTTTTGTACTAACATATATTTCTTCTACATTTTTCTACGAAGTGTAGGTTCCGGCGTTTGAGGTGATGCCTTCTAGTTCAAAGCTTGGATTGACTATTATCCAAAGCTTGTGGTATGTCCTCATTGATCCGAGGACAAGTGATATATTATTGTTTCATTTATTTTATTACACTAGACATTTGGATTTCTTATTGTAAGGGTTGTAACCCTATTTTGAGACTTTGATTGTAATAGATGGCTAAATGAGACTATATCTAAACTTCCACCTTGTTTTTACGAGCAATTCCTAAAGATTTAAAAATGTGGTTTTACTCTTTATTATTCTTTGCTTATGTGATGATATGCTAAGTGGCATACATAGTGCCTTTAGGGGTGTTATGTGTCATGTTACGTCCAGGGGGTACCCTTGGATCGTGAGACTTTTATAGAGTTAACTCTAAGGAATGACTTAATAGTAATGATGAAAGTGAAATTTCCTAGCATCATCTAGCCTCTCATTCATAAATGTGGCGCGCTTCACACTCTCAAACAAGAATCTACTCGTCGTGGCTTATGAGATATCATCTCAAATCATTCTAAATCTTGTGCTCTAATTACAAAGTTTGTCACGACCCAAGGGTACCCCCTAGACGTACCAGGACACACAGAACCACATAAGGCTCCATGTAAGACACTTAGCATATAATAGCATAAAGTAATAGAATAATAAAAGTAAAAACACATTTAAGTCCATAAGTCTTTATGAAAGGATACTGGAAGTCTAACTTGTCTTATTTAGACATCTATTACAATTCATGAGTCAAAATAGGGTCACAGCCCGAACCATAATCTGAAAAGAGAAAGTAATAAAAAGAAACTCAAATGAAAATTCGCGTCCTTGAATCATGATGACTCACCACAAGGGAGGAGAATAGTTAATCAAAACTTGAACCAAGAGCCAGTCGCCTTATAAACCGAAACCTACACTTTGGACAAAATGTAGAAAAATATGGATTAGTACAAAAATTGAACAAAATATGACAGACATGCACAAAACCATGAAAATATGCTCGGAAGGGATCTTTTAGTTAAATAGCATGCACTTTACCAAGTTTGAGAACCATCATTAAAATTAGTGTGAAAGCATAAGTCATGAGCATATTCAATGTATAGATCATCACAACATAATAGAAACATACTATGAATACCCTCAAAGTCTACTCGTGCAATGCATAAGTAAGATCCCATAATCCTACTCATGCTAAGTAAAGCTTCTTGAACAATCATAGTTTATAATTCATCTTCTTAATTACATTGGCAATAAGACTTAATAGACACAGACCATGTGAGCTTAACATGGAATCTGGTGTCATGCCGCACACCGAAAAAAGTGTCCTAGTTGCGTAAGGTAGAACTAAAATGTATTAGCTTTTAGGTGGATCCACTAGCTAAAGACCTATGAGTGCAAATAGTTACGGGATAAAGAGATTGCTACTAGAAACTCAACCTTTCTTAACGGGGGAGCTTCCATCTCATGATATTACCTTTAGAGACCCGGCCTTTCTTAACGGGAGAGCCTCTATCTCATATTCAATATCTACTCGGTGGAAGGCATTACTTACCACAATTTATATGTTTAATCTTGAATTGAATTCACATGCATGAAGGAGTGTCTTAACCCTTCATCCAACACAATTCATAAAATAACTCATAGATTCAATAGGTAAGAATAGACTTTAAACCTTAGAATCATCATATAGTGAGAAGAACTTTCACATCATGTTCATTATGTTTTTATGAGAATGAACTTTCAATCAACACACTAATTAGTTTATAATCATGTTCATAAAGTATGTAGAATGAGTCTACAATCATGTATAATTCTCATGTTTACCCTTCTTGGGTCAAGGATCATCTTTCATCCAATACATCTAGATTTAAAACATTATATATGGATAACAACATGGATCAATTAACTAAATTACTACAAGAACAATCTCCTAATATTTTTTCTTCATCAAGTCACCCACATCACAAACGCATAATTTGGGAAATATGGGATTTCATGGGTTCTTAAAAGATTTCATCATAAAACCAATATAAAACAACAATTGAATCATAATATAAAGTAATTAAATCAATAAAAAGGTTTTTGAAAAGGAATCCATGACTTGAAGTAAAAACCTAGATATTGGGAAATTTACTAGTTTGAAATTGAGTTTGGAGGGACTCCATGATTGAAAACTATCCATGGATCAAAGACTACTATACCTCAATGAAGAATCCTCACTAAATTGAGTGAAAAAGTCCTCTGCTACAAACCTAGCTTGATCTTCTTCTTCTTCTTTCTTGGAGTTCTAGAGAGAAGATTTTAGGGGAAATTGATTTTGATTTGGAAAGTTGGTAGTAATGATTTAGGTGACTTAGATTAGGGGCTTAAAAAACTTATATAGTTAGTCTAAAATAATGCAAAATGATGTCACATAATAGTTAATTAAAATGCAAAACACAAGACTAACACTGAGCTAACTCCCAAAAAATATTTCCAAGTGTGACCCACGACCTCCTCACCTACGGATTGTTGTTGGACCGACGGCCTGTGCTAGTGATGTCGGGGTCTGGGTCTGGAGCCTATTTTGGAGGGCCTAACCTACGAATGCCTACATACTGCCCACCACAAAGCGTGGCTTGACCCACGAGGTGTGGGTTCCCACTGTGGGTAACTGCCTTGCAGCTTTCTAGGTCTTTTCCTCAAGGACGTAGGGTGGGTCCTTAGGGTTTAGGACTTGACGTTCTATCACCAATACATGAATTTTTAAGGCACGGGAAGGTACGGTCAAGGCTCCACCACAACATTTCAGGCGTACGGCCACACTAAATCTCGACAACGCTTGTAAAGTAGTTTATATGTTGATTGTGTTCTATTGTGGTGAAATGACTTACATTATCCCTCTTATGCTTATGTTCATGAAGTTTTCTCAAAACGGCATATATCATGACTTTCAATTAAAATATCCATTTTAAGCATGTTTTTGCATGGCTATCATACCTAGTACTTAATTCTGCTAACCCATTCTTCTTCATGTTTTACTACAAGTGTAGGTTCCGGCTTTTGAGTGGTTTTCTCTAGTGAAGCTTGGATTTGAGTTCCCCAAGATTGAGTGGTATGTCCTCATAGATCAAGGACAAGGGTTTAGATGTTTCCTTTCTTTTAATGTAATAGACTATTGCTAAGACTTCAATTGTAATGGTCTGTTACCCTATTTTCTTTCAAGTATGTTGTTTTGATGGCCATGTGAGTTGATAGACTTCCGTTTGCTTTTAATGATTTCGATTGTTGGATTTTTAATAGAAAAGTTTTAAATTACGCACTATTTCTAAGTATCTTATGCAATGAATATGATAAGAAACTTGTATGAGACCCCTTCAGGGTCAAGTATGCCATGTTGCTTCCGGGGTGTAGGCTCGGGTTGTGATACAATGTGACTAGTTTGTCAGATATAGTGATTCTAAGGGTTGAAGACTAGTCTACCCTAATGATTTAGGAGCATTAGCATGAGTTGTTGGATTGAGTGTGAAGACACTCTTCCTTAATTATCAATTTAAGTCAAGACTTAATATAAGCACAATGGGAATAAATGCTTAGCACCGAGTGGATATGAATATGAGATGGAATCTTAAACACTAGTTGGGTCCGGGTTCCCAAAGTAGTTGTCTCATGAGATGGAAACCTTCTACCATAGTTGAGTCTGGGTTTCTAGAAGCAATCTACTTATCCCATAAACTATGTGCCCACATAGGCCTTTAGCTAGTGGATCCACTTAAGCTAAGAGTTTGGTTCTACCTTAGGTAAGTAGGACAACCCCTTTTCGGTGTGGGGTAGACACCATATTCCGATAAGCTCTCATGCTCTATGTCATTTAAAGCTAAATCCCACAATGATAGTATGAACTATAATTGGAGTTATGAACCATGATTACTTAATAAGTTTTCCTTAGTGTGGGTAGGATGCTTTGATGTTTCTTATGGTTTGATTCCATTAAGAAATGATGATCAATGTGCTGAATACACTTGTATCTTACGCTTTTGCACTAACTTTCATGATGAACTCTAAACTTGATAAAGTGCATAGTTTTAAACTAAATGTCCCTTTTTAGCATGTTTAAAGGTTTTCATTCATATCTACCATACTTATGGCATTTTTGTACTAACCTATATTTCTTCTACATTTTTCTACGAAGTGTAGGTTCCGGCATTTGAGGTGATTCCTTCTAGTTCAAAGCTTGGATTGACACTTCTCCAAAGCTTGTGGTATGTCCTCATTGATCCGAGGACAAGTGATATATTATTGTTTCATTTATTTTATTACACTAGACATTTGGATTTCCTATTGTAAGAGTTGTGACCCTATTTTGAGACTTTTATTGTAATAGATGGCTAAATGAGACTATGTCTAAACTTCGACTTTGCTTTTGACGAGAACTTCTTAAAGATTTGAAAATGTTGTTTTACTCTTTATTATTCTTTGCTTATGTGATGATATGCTTATGTGTCATGTTACGTCCATGGGGTACCCTTGGGCCGTGAAACTTTTATAGAGTTATCTCAAAGGCACGACTTAAGAGTAATGAAGAAAGTGAAATTTCCTAGCATCATCTAGCCTCTCATTCATAAATGTGGCACACTTCACACTCATAAACAAGACTCTACTCGACGTGGCTTATGAGATATCATCCTAAATCATTCTAAACCTTGTGCTCTAATTACCAAGTTTGTCACGACCCAAGGGTACCCCCTAGACGTACCAAGACACATAGAACCATGAAAGGCTCCATGTAAGTCACTTAGCATATCATGGCATAAAGTAATAGAACAATAAGAGTAAAAACACATTTAAGTCCATAAGTCTTTATGAAAGGATAGCGGAAGTCTAACTTGTCTTATTTAGACATCTATTACAATTCATGAGTCCAAATAGGGTCACAGCCCGAACCATAATCTGAAAATGAGAAAGTAATAAAAAGAAACTCAAATGAAAATTCCCGTTCTTGAATAATGATGACTCACCACAAGAGAGGAGAATAGTCAATCAAAACTTGAACCAAGAGCCAGTCGCCTTTTAAACCGGAACCTACACTTTGGACAAAATATGGATTAGTATAAAAATTGTACTAAATGTGATAGACATGCACAAAACCATGAAATTATGCTCGGAAGGGATCTTTTAGTTAAATAGCATGCACTTTACCAAGTTTGAGAACCATCATGAAAATTAGTGTGAAAGCATAAGTCATGAGCATATTCAATGTATAGATCATCACAACATAATAGAAACATACTATGAATACCCTCAAAGTCTACTCGTGCCATGCATAAGTAAGATCCCATAATCCTACTCATGCTAAGTAAAGCTTCTTGTGCAATCATAGTTTATAATTCATCTTTTTAATTACATTGGCAATAAGACTTAATAGACACAGACCATGTGAGCTTAACATGGAATCTGGTGTCATGCCCCACACCGAAAAAAGGTGTCCTAGTTCCGTAAGGTAGAACTAAAATGTATTAGATTTTAGGTGGATCCACTAGCTAAAGACCTATGAGTGCAAATAGTTATGGGATAAAGAGATTGCTACTAGAA
>JAJOOS010014739.1:0-15033 GCA_029582725.1 Solanum chiquidenum | reverse complement strand
TTCTTAAAGGTTATTCTATCCTATATCCTGGCTCACACGACAATATAAAATTAACCAATTTCAAAATATTCTTAACCTCTTTCCTAAACAAAAAAAGTGTTATTTTAGCTGAATTGTGGAGATTAATCGTTTTTGTATGTTTCTAGGGATAAATAAATACAAAGCCCACCACCAAACACTATGGTTAATTTATTAGTCTGAATAACAGATACCACGTGACAATTTAGCCATATATGTCCAAAATATTTTTATTTGAATTTAAAATTTTAAGTGCGCGTTTGATTATGCATATTTTATTGTAAAATTTGAAGAAAAAATAAAGTAATTTTATTTTCAGATTGAAAAATAATATTTGAATATTGAAATTGTGTTCGGTCATATATACAAATTGTAATTGTTTTTATCTTCTATGAGTAACTCAGAGTGAAAACACCTTTTTGTTATTTTTAAAATTCTTGAAAATTTTGAAATTCAATTTTCAAAATTAAACTTTGGAGTAAAAGTGAAAAAATTTCATGATCAAGTGAATCTTTGAATTATGAATTATATAATTTGATAATATATTCGGACATGTATTTTACTTTAAAAAAACTAAATTTTGAAAGATAGATTTTTAAAAAATTAAAAAAACTTCGCCATATATATGCTTATGTACCTACCATTTTTTCATCAAAAGAAATACTATGGAAAAAGAATCAAAGAAAAAACCAAGAATTCTATGTCTACATGGCTATAGAGAAAGTGCTGAAATACTCAAGAAATTAATTCTCCGATGGCCGGAATCTGTCACCGGAAAATTAGATTTGGTTTTCTTGGATGCACCTTTTCCGGCTAAGGGCAAATCTCGACTTGAAGGTTTCTTTGATCCTCCTTACTTTGAGTGGTTTCGATTTAATAAGGTATTTATACTTGCTTCATTTAATTTCAACGATTCAATCTATTCGAAGGAAAACACTCCCTGACATGAGATTTTTCTCGTTACGAGGGCTTAAATGAGATATTTAATGAAGGATCGATAAAGTGATCTTATTTATCTTATCGTACTATTTTATTGTTCATTTCATCCTTGATTATTCACTCCTATTTATAATCATATTTGTTCAATTGTTTCGTGAGAGTCAAAATGACCAATGTAGAATAGATCAAGATCCAAATTTTGGTGTGTTTGACATGAAAAAAAATATTTTCTATAAAAAATATTTTTTCTGAAATTTATGTTTTATATTTTTATTGGGATAGTCATTTTATTGTTTGATCTTATCTAGTGTTTGATATTTGTATTAGGATCCAATTAAATTTGAATTCGCGTTAGAAATTTTACATTAAAATGTAAAAGCACACTAATAAAGATAACTTTGTATCCAAACAGTCAAACAAGACTCGAATACAAAACTCTTAATTAAAGATGAATAAGTACTTATCATACTACCAATATTATTGTTGATACTGGAATAATTTGTTTGTTTTTAAATTTTATTACTAGAGAATTATTTTTATTTTCCCATAAATTGTGTACTTTCTTATAGGATTTCACAGAGTTTTACAATTTTGAAGAATGCCTTGAGTATATAGAAGATTTTATGTCAAAGCATGGACCTTTTGATGGTATTCTTGGTTTCTCAATGGTAAAATATTTTTTTATGTTATAAGTACTATTTTCTTTTCTCTCGCGATAACAAGAAAATAATCTCTTATGATCAATTATAATTATAATAAAAGAAAATGACTTTATAAAAGTAATTTTTTTTTTGTTGGAAATAGGCAGCTATTTTATGTGCAGCAATACCAGGCATGCAAAGGGAAGGAGTGGCTCTAAAAAAAGTTCCAAAAATAAAATTTGTGATATTAATATCAGGGGCTAAATTTGGAGGGCCTTCATTTGGGGTACCAAAATTGGCTGTCAATGCATTTTCATCTCCAATCAATTGTCCATCACTTCACTTCTTAGGTACTTTCATATTATCTTCTCTTTTTAATTATTTTTAAAAAAAAATGTGTGTGAATGAGAGAAGCTGTTGTGAATGAATTCGGTTTCAAGAATAACGGTGTGACTTAAGGCAACGAGGGATGAAAGGATATGAGTTTTTGTATGCGCGACTCGAAATATACTCTTTATGTTCCTAATTACTTGTCTACTTTTGAATTGACACACCTATTAAGAAAACAATGATTGAAATAACGAGTTTACCAGTTTACTCCTATTAATTATGAGTTGATGAATTAAAAATTTAAGATTTTCAAGAAGTTTTATCCTTTTCAAAGTAATTAATTGAGGATATAATAAATAAATTTTTTTTGTCATTCTTTGATTTGTCAGATTGGACAAGTAAAAAAGAAAAATTGGACAAGTAACAAGGGATAAAGGGAGTAGTTCTGATCATTTTTTTTTATATATAATTATGTTTTAAATTTATTTCAAGCTTTTTACTATTTATATTATTGAACATTTCAATTATCCAATTAAATTGGTGTTAAATGATTATTTTTCTTCTTAAGGAGTAAAGGATCACCAAAAAAAAGATGGAGAAATTCTATTAGAGTATTTTGTGGATCCACAAGTGATTCACCATCCTAAAGGACATGTCATACCAGAATTAGGTCAGTAATTTTGTTTTGAAATTTTATGGTAAATTTCTTGGTTTATAATATGAATGTAATTCTTACTTAAATCAATATTTACAAAATAAAAGAAAATGAACTAAAACATCATTTTGGAAGTAACTCCACTAGTTAAGGGGTAGGATTAGAGCTCTAGTTACAGATTTGACACGGTTAGAATTAGAGTTCTAGTTACAAATTTAACAGGGCTAGAATTAGAGTTCTAGTTACATGTTTAGCAGGGGTAGGATTAGAGTTCTGGTTACACGTTTGGCATAATCTAGTAACTTAGACTTAAAGTTTATATATTTTTTAATTTATTTTTACTTAAAATAGGTAGATAATTTATTCAAACTGAATAATTAGAAAAAAAATCTAACCTAAAAGCTCAAAATATTGAATCCACCTAGCTACTTGAAGTCCTGGTCATTGACTTTTAACATGATTTTTTTTTATCTTCATAAACTCGAAAAATGTATTTGAAAGTTGAAATTTGAATTTTTATATAATTTCACATGGAAAAAAGTTATAAAATTTATAAATGACAATTATGATCTCTCACTTAAGATAACATCTTAATTAGTATTCATATATGCATTAATTAAGATTCACAAGTCTTAGTATTAATGAAAATAAATAGGCTTTAACTATGTCTTTATTTATTTTTTGCAGATGATAGTACCACTTTGTAACAGGGGCACATCAATATAATTGGAAGCCCAGAGCAAAATTTTAGTTAGAGGCTAAAAAAAATCATAAATTTATATATATTTTAGTTTAATCTAATTTTCTAACTTTTGTTTTTAAATAATTGTAATATTCAAATCGGTTAGCATGTACCTCAATTAATTTCATGAGATATTTATAACATTGATGGCAAGCAACACTATTTGTTCTTTGCAATCGCGGGCCCTTGGCCATGTTCGCAAATCACCTTATGTTTTTGCCTATGATGAGATTTGAATACGAGACGTTATGATACTCAACCCACTTCATTGACCATTAGATCACACCCTTATAACTTTATCTATCAAAATTAAGACAAATCAAAATAAATCACCTAGTTATTTTTTTTATATCTGCTAAAATTTGAACCTAAAACTTTGTGATTTTCACTGATTCATTAATCATTAAGCCGCAACCACACATTTTCCCCCTTTAAATATCAACAAATTCATATCCAAAAACTAATAATTTCATTTGTATGTTTCTGAAAATAAAATAAATACACAGCCAACAGCATTATAAAATGGTCAATTATGGCTGAATCATGGAGACGACGTGACAAACTTTTAGCCATAAATAAATAAATATATATATATATATGGTGCTTAGTGGGTCTTACATTTTTGCATAAGAAAAATTAATATTATGGAAAAAGAAATAGAGAAAAAAAAATTAAGAATTCTGTGTCTTCATGGCTTTAGAGGAAGTGCTGAAATTCTCAAGAAATTGATTTTCCGGTGGCCGGAATCCGTCACCGGAAAATTGGATTTGGTGTTTTTGGATGGACCTTTTCCAGCTCAGGGGAAATCTCCACTTGAAGGTTTTTTTGATCCTCCTTATTTTGAATGGTTTCAATCAAATAAGGTATTTACTATTTACTCTTATTTCTCCTCACATTAGACCAAAAGGGTAGCAAATGGGCAAGTTGGGTAGCTCATAGGATTAGAACACGTATCTACGAACCACAGTATCAGGGATTTGAATGCCTTATATCTCACAATTCATCGTAATATTCTACAAGTCATGTGTAGTTCTGTTTATTAAAGAACTTATGTCATGTGAAGTATAAGTTGTATTGCTAAAGAAAAAAATTGTGGACAAATTTATTTGAAGTACAGAAATTAAAGATTCCTTTTATCTAAAGGGTAAAATTGTAATTTTATCTTTTCCTTGACTGAATCATTAAATGAGTTATTATTTGATTTTGTCCAAAGTATACATGGTTACATGTGATTGAATCAAAATGGAATAAATAATAAGTAATAATTCAATTCGCGCAACTTTGACTCATCATTTTTCTTAGACATCAAGACCAAAAATTTACAATTTGATGAATCAAGGTTGAATATTATAATGATTTTATTTGGACTGCTAATTTTTATGAGTTTTTGTAAATTGTAAATTTTAGTGTATTTTACTTGTAGGATTTCACAGAGTTTTACAATTTTGAAGAATGCCTAGAGTACATAGAAGATTTTATGTTAAAGAATGGACCTTTTGATGGTGTTCTTGGTTTCTCACAGGTAAGTTTTACTAATAAGTTCCATTTTCTTTTGTTTTTCTTTTCTATCGCGGTAAACGAGAAAAAATAATCTCTTACGATCAGTTTTAATTTGAATATGAGAAAACGATCTCACAAAGATTACTTGTGTTATTTCTAAAGGATAGTAATAGTTTTTAGTCCCTCTTGTTACTAGTGAATTCATAGTTTAGTACTCCACTTGTTATATCTGATTAAGCATATTTAACCTTATCCCTCACATAGGTAGGGATAGGGTATTTACGTACATCTTATAAGAGCTTAAATTACATAGTGTAACGACTTATAATTCAGCGAATTTGATAAGTCTCACAAGTAGAAGGATGAAATGTGCACTACGTCTTCAATTAATCGAAGGTTCAATATGCTTAGTCTGATATTACAACCGATCTCCCTTTTTTTTAACCGTCCTCTAACATTTTATCTGTTTTTTTTTTTTTTTTTGTGTGTGGTGAAAATAGGGAGCTGTTTTAAGTGCAGCAATTCCAGGCATGCAAAGGGATGGAGTGGCTCTAACAAAAGTTCCAAAAATAAAATTTGTAATACTAATATCAGGGGCTAAATTTGGAGGGCCAACTTATGGGATACCAAAATTGGCTACAAATGCATTTTCATCTCCTATCAACTCTCCATCCCTTCACTTCTTAGGTACTTTTATCACATTACTATTTCTTTTATGCAGTTATTGGTGCAACGGTAAGTACTCCTTCATCCTTAACTAGAGATAAATAAATAATTCAGAACCTAGTAAGGGGTCTTTTTTATGAAATTTCGACTCTCTGACGTGAGTCATCTGTATTTAATCGAGCCTCAATATTAGTACTGGACGCGAAAATAACTTTATCGTGGCTCTAAGCTCCCATTCTCCAATACAATTAGTATAAATGTATTTATCTTTGTTTTTGAAGGGGAGGCAGATTTCCAGAGAAAAGATGGTGAAATTCTGCTGGAATGTTTTGTGGATCCACAAGTGGTTCACCATTCTAAAGGACATACCATACCTAAACTAGGTGAGTAATTTATTTATTTTTTGAATTTTATGGTCTAGCTTTTGTTTAAAATATAAATGTAATTCTTATTTAACCAATATTTACAAAATATATATATATAAAAATTCAACTAAAACATATTTTTGAAGTAACTCCTAGAGTCAGAAGTGGAGCTAAAGTTCTCATTACAAATTCATGAACAAAATTTAGTAGCTTAAACTTAAACTCTGGATTTCTATTAATAAATTCAGTTAAAATGTATAAATAAATAATTCAGAACCTAGTAAGGGGTCTTTTTATGAAATTTTGAATCTATAAAGTCAAAATTCTGATTCGACTTGTATGGAGCAGAACTCATTAACTTTCAGCAAGGATTTTATTGTCATTAATTAAAAAAAAATGAATTTGAAAATTGAAGTACGAGTTTTCATATAATTTCATAGGAAAAGAATGTTTAATTTTTTAAAAAATAATTGAGTAGAACTTTTTTCTTTTTTCTTTGAAGCAATGAAAGAATAACTGATTGATGGAACTAGAATTAATTATTATACCTTTATTTTATTTTTGCAGATGATAGCAACGTTGAAATAATGCTTGGATTTATTGAAAAAAATTCAACAACTTTTAAACAAGGCACGAGTTTATCGACAGTATGAATTATTCTCAAATGTTATTTTGTTTTCTGATGTTTCTTTTGTTGATTATATTTCTTTTGTTATTGCTTAATGTATTCATACTTGTAATAATTTCTCAGTCTCAAAATACTTGTTACATTTAATTAGGATCATCAGTTAATTATTTTATCATTATTAATGTCTTAAAGACATAATCTCCTCTTTATTGAATATTTATTCTATTTATGTGTCATAATTAAAATATTTGTAGTGTTCAAGAATAATTATGAGTGTGATTGGGTTGGATTAAATGGGGAGAACGAATAATGTAATTGAAATCCAATATTGAAAGTCAATCTGGGGGATTCCGTCTATTTGAGGGGGTATTTTTGCATATTTTGATTACAAAGGGGAAAATTTGGAGACAAATTTAATAAATAGACGAAAGTAGAAAGACATTTTTAACCCCTTCCACTTTAATTTTATCTTGTATTTCAAAAAGAACAAACAATACTCTCAATTTTCCAATGATTCGTCTTTATACAATACGACAAATATATAAATAGTTTCTGACACTATCGTGATTTTTCACTTTAATATCTCCACCAAAACAATTATTTACAAGAAAATATTTTTTTTCTCTGTTGAAAACAAAAACAAAGTGCTACTCCTAAAAAAATAACTAGTGTTTCCTCCAATATTATCGAAATTTATGTATACAAAATTCACCACTCCTTGGCCTATTCAATTTCTAGCAAAATTAATTTTGCCCTGTCTTGCTCCATCCTGTTTCTGTTGTAATACTTAAAATAATTCTACTATTTCTAGCAAGAATAACCTTTGTTGTGCTAGCTAAACGTAAAATAATAATTTTTGTGTAGCGTTGAAAGGGTGAAAAGGTTTTTGATAGAGTGGGATCGAGGTATATCCTTCATTTTGAGTTTAAAGTACGCAAAGAAGATAATAATAATAATTATTATTATTATTATTATTTGTCCTTTTTAGCCTTGGCAATCAAAAATGTGAAATTGCAGTGAAGATTAACAGAGCCACTAAGATTCTGATTTTGGCCTTCTATTCACTATTGGTAGAAGTTGGGGCGGAGTTAAGTGAATGCAAGTTAGTTCATTTGAATTTTTTCGTAAAAAAATTGAATTATGTATGCAAGGTTAATATTATAACCTATAGTAAATATTAAACTTTCTCAGTTTTTCTTTTTACGTATTTACTATTTTATACTTTAAATATTTTTAGTAAAATTTCTAACTTTTCGATCATAGAAGCGTAAGACAGAAAATAATGAAGGTACTCCTATACATATTTTCATTCTTTCATACAATAATATAATGGAATAATTTATAAATTATGTGTGCTGTTATTTATAGGTTTCATGGGATGAGATCATATAATATTGTCTAATCTGCATTTATCTTAATATATATCGTTTGTATTTTTATTTTTTTAATATGCAGTTTATTCAATGTGATACAAGCGTCTTCAAACTCATTTCTATAATATTTTTGTTTTAATAAATATAAATACCTCATAATAAATTGAGTTTTTTCAGCTACTACTCGTAACATTTCATAATGAATTGAGTTTATTCTATTTCATTTAATTAAAACATTGACAAGTTCTTGAGTCTTCTTCTCCATCATCTTTTTCAAGTACTTATCATTTATTCTTTCTCTTTTTTTATACTTTTTTAATACTTATGTGTTTGAGTCAAAACAAGGTTTTGCGACTTCAAATCATAGTTGGATTAATCATGATGTGATTCAATATATTTAATTTTAGGAGATAAATACTTTTATTATAATATGTATTTATCTTTAAAGTAAAATATAGCACTAAAGTTCATCAAATTTACAAGATTTTCTAACCTCAACTTATGAGTTGTTATTTTTTTTTTTTGTGTGTGTTTTGATTTTTATTTTATAGCATAGCCAAAGTTCAATAATATATGTATCATTTGTAATAAAAAAAATTGTATTAAATATTTTAAGATAAATACCCAAATGCACGTTTTTAGAAATTAGATTTTAAGAAAATACAAATATATAAAAGAGAAATTTAGGCGTTTGACAAATCAGAGGTATTAACCCTCGTATAGTATCTTCCCGCGTTAAATCGCCGGCGCCGGTCTCTCTACCGGCGTTAAATCGGAACCAAATCGGAAAATTCCAGAATCGGCCAAAGGTTCCGACGCGCCGCCTTATCAAGGTAGAGAGTAATTTCACATTGTAGGCATTTACCTCTTTCTCTAGTCGGCGAAGATGACGAAGCAGCCAAACGCCGGTGGCGGGGAAGAGAACGCGGCGGCGGCGATGCCGGCGGAGCATAAGATCAGCTCCGGTATGAATCCGGATCCGAAATGTGTGCAACAGGACAATACTATTACAATTGCCTCTGTAAATGAGAATCAAATTGGTAAAATCGAAAATGAAGGTATCAAATCAGCGAACGGTTTGAATAAATCGAAAAAATCGGTGCATTGGAGCCAGGAATTGGTGACGGATTCGTCGGTGCAGAGAAAAGCCGGTAACCGGGGATCGAATCCTTACTTAGCTCATTCTCCGGCTCCGGCCAACAATTCTGCTTCCGTCAATATCAAAAGTTAGTATCTTTTTCACTCTCTCTCTCTCTCTCTCTATATATATATATACGTATACATACACATAAATGAATTATACATATTGAGAACAGAGGTCGAAGATTTAAATTTTATGAGTTCAATTTTTAAGTTTTTTTAAGCAATGGGTTGATACCTACTATTTGTTGCTATCTTGGTGAATTTTTATACATAAATTTATGTTGCGCGTCAAAAAGTTGATAGAGTTCAAATGAACTCCATGTCTATTTGTTGCATCATAAACAAGGTTAAAATTATATATTGTAGATATTGTATTGGCTTTGCCAACTTATTGGGTTGCGGGCGGAGAAAAGCAGACGTAGGGGCTCGGGTCGGGGTGCAGTGTAACTAAGAGAGTCATTCCATTTTGGGCGAGACAAAATGAGCAGGCACGGGCGATCTAGTGTCGTAGCCGATTGGTCAGACGACTACTACTTCACTTATTATTTTAGTATTAGCCGCTTATCTTAAAATTGAATGAGATGGAATAGAAAGAACGCGAAACGCTAGGGCTATAGAGTTGCTTTTTTTGAGGATAGACTTGTGAAAAAGCAAACTTAACCCCGCCCCGACCGGCAGCTGCTAGGTTTCCCTATCTCTTCTAAACTTTTTTGATCTTCGGCTTAAGCTGTGTTAGGCAAAAACCCGTCCCGCGTACAGTTTGGAGTTCGAGCCCAACCCTAGCAGTAAGGGTGCGGCTTGACTTCTTCATGTATTTGAATCACCTTTGATAAAATTTCTGGCTCCGCCACTGACTGCATCCTCCACTAACTGTGAGGATATAATTTTCGTCTGGTAGATAAAATGGAGAATGTCAAAGATGTACTTGGTAGATGGGGAAAGAAGGTTGGTGAAGCAACAAAGAAGGCAGAGGATATTGCTGGCAATACATGGCAACACTGTAAGGCTTCTTGTTCTTTGATTTTGTGACCATCCTTGTATTATTTTCAATTTGAGCTTTTCCCGGTTTCTCTTATGCATTCATGGACATCGTTTTCAAGGAATATGAGAATTAGAAGTGCCAACTCCCATGGCCATTGTCTGGGACAGTGGGATGTACGTAGACCTTACTCCTACCTTTATGGATGCAATAACTTTATATTTCTTTCGTTGCCTTGTATAGTGAAAACGAGCCCTAGTATTGCTGATGCTGCCTTAGGAAGAATTGCTCAGGGAACAAAGGTTCTGGCTGAAGGTGGTTATGACAAGATATTCCGCCAAACATTTGAGGCAGATCCTGAGGAGCAACTTCGGAATTCATTTGCATGTTATTTATCGACCTCAGCTGGACCAGTAATGGGAGTGTTATATTTATCTACCGCAAAGCTTGCATTTTGTAGCGATAACCCCCTTCCCTACACAAACGAAAACAAGACTGAATGGAGCTATTACAAGGTACATCTCTATTTATTTATCAGCCTCCCGCAGTTATTTACTTTAGATTCCTAAAGATGTTCAATCGTTTGCTTCAAATGTAACTCATTCTTTGAAACCTACGCAAAGGAAGTTCCTAAGTCGCTTCCACTTCCTCTCTTGGCAAATGACAATACCTTCCTACCTGTTTTACTTACTCGTACATCTGATTTCTTGTTCGTTTTGGATACTTATGCTTCATTCATTACATACAATGTAATTTGAGGAACCGTATTTTAACAATTCTGTCTGTTTACTATTGATACGAGCAGGTAATTATCCCGTTGCATCAGCTCAAAGCAATTTATCCTTCGTCGAGCAGAACCAATTCGTTAGAAAAGTACATCCAAGTTATCTCTATTGACAACCATGAATTTTGGTTTATGGGATTTCTAAATTACACTGGTGCTGTGAAGTGCCTGCAAGACGCCCTACAAGCACACACATTGCAAGTCATGTGAGGCGTGTTTTATGAGATGATTGCGTGCTTCACGATACCAAAAATGTCACCTTCATATATCTGGTTGCCATTGCAGAAGATTCTGAAGGTTTATTTATACCAACTCAGATTTCTGGGCAACAACGGATTATGTTTCTGGTTTGTGTTGTTTTGCATTGATGAACTTAAATTAGTAGTTTAACAATGCATACAACATCTTGAGGCACTTATAAATTTACATATATACATCTTTCATCATATTAATTACTCTCTCTGTTCACTTTTATTTGTCACGTTCTGCATTGCCAAAGTCAGTTTGACTACTGTTCGAAGCTAAATTGAATTAGATTAATTTAAAACTTAGATGTTTGAAAACTATATGAATAATATTATAAGTTGCAATCCATTTTCATATTAATATAATGAAAAAAATAGTACATTATAAAATGTTCATGCAGTTTGATTCTCGAAAAATGAAACATGATAAATAACAATGAATGGAAAAAGTAGCGGTTTGATGATGTAATTATACCTAATTCTCACTTTCTCCTTGAAAATTAAAGAGTGTAATTACCCATTTGATCAAACAAACAGGTCAAACAGTATAATTAGTCACAATTGTACTCAAATTCAAAATCTCATGTGTCTTGCCTAACATGCCCTAAAAGGTTGAAGATAATAATGTGTCTTCAACTTTTAGATCTTGCATCGATCTCTAACCCATCCATAAGTAATGTTGTTCGTCTTTTTATCGATATCATAAAATACGTCACTAAGGTGAGGATAGAGTGTACACAATTTTACTATTATTTCTTTAAGGTAGAAAAATTATTTTCGAAGGACACTCGACTCAAGCAAATCAAAGCAATAATTAAAAGAAAAACGATAGTGAAGAAAGACACGACAACTAATAGCAAAAACATTATGTAACATATATGCAAGGTACCCTAACAACAACTACTACTACTACTACAACAACAATAATAAGGTGTGATCACCTAAATACAGTAAATCACAAATGATATCATATATCAAAATCCACCGATTACATGAACCCTCAACTACCTATTCACCTTTTACCCTTATTTGTAGTCTTCATATCATTCTATCTAATGACTTTAGTAAGCTAAAATATACGATGTCTTGTCTAATCACATTTCCCCAAACTTCTTCAACCTACCTCTGCCTCCCTTCGACCCCAAAATATTCAACCTCTCATGCCTCCTTACTAAAACATCCGTAAATCTCCTCTTCACGTGTCTAACATTTCAGTCTCTCTTCCCTCAACTCGTCCACCGATAGGCCACTTAAAAGTCACTTTTTGGAAGGCTATAAACTACTAGTATTAAACTACACTCAAAATGGAAATATATTCCAAAAATAAAGGGGAAAACCATTTTTTAACTTTCTTTTTTCCTTTTTTTTTCCCTCTGTTTATACAAAAACAAGCAGAAAACTTTTTCTACATTATTCTTCCAAACTTCTACACATTTTACTTTGACAAATGGAGTCGCTTTCGCCGGCGATCGGATCAAATCCGATTCGACCGTCGACGACTATTTCCGGCGAAAATGAGCTACTCATCAGCTCCGTCAAGTCGATTAAGTTGCCGCCGGTAGCTCGCCGGAAAATGAGAATGAGAGTTGCAGCTCAATCAAGTAATTTCGTCGTCCCTAACAACATCGATTTCAGCGATCCGGATTGGAAAGTGAAGTATGAGAGAGAATTTGAAGCTCGTTTCAATATTCCTCACATTACTGATGTATTTCCCGACGCCGTTTCGTATCCTTCCACTTTTTGTCTCAAAATGAGGTATTTTACTCATAACACTGTTTTAATTTATCTAATTTTGCTGTTTATTGTATTTCTCGTTCCAAAATAAGTGTCATTTTAGCACATTTCATTCTAAAAATAATTTATGGAAGGTGTAGTTTACGAAGTTATCTCTGTTTATTAGACGTTTCTTGAGAATTGAGGAGTATTAAGTAGAAGAAAGTTATACTAGAGCATAGTTGGTAAAACATGTTTACTCGGTCTCAATTTATGTGACACCCTTTGATTTGTCGCTAGAAAGAAAGTAAAAACTTGAAATTTGTAGTTTAAAATATTCCTAGATCATTTGTGTGTGGTTATAAATAATTTCATTAGGAGTAAAACGGTAATTTTAAAGTTAAATTATTTTTTAATATAGACACGTGCATTGGTTTGGTACAGAATAAAAGAAAAGCGTAAGTTAAATTGTTTCCAAATATAGAAAAATGCATTCTTTTTTTACATACTAAAAAAAAAGTGTCGCATAGATTGACATAGTGTCTTGACTTCCACACCTGTGGGACGATTTTATTTTATTGGCTCAAGTGACACTCATTTTGGGACAGAGGAGTATTGAGCTTTTTGAGAACAAATGGCATATGCATGGCTTTGAATTTTCAGCAAATTAAAAAAAAATACAAACTTTATAGTTTAAATTGAACATATATTTTTTTTTTGTGCAACTTCTTCTTTTATAATTTTTGCTATTGTGAATTGTCTATACCTCTGTTATTTTATTTATCTTTTCTCATTTTTCTTCGTTGAAATGGCGTATAAATGGCTTGTAGAATTGAGAATAATGATGAGTTGTTTGCTACTCTCGTTGAGTTGAAAATTATATCTAGTTTTAAAATGATAAAGAATGTGGTAGCCAAAAAGAACCTCGATGATATTCAACATCGATTCCTCACATTACTAACTTTAGTGCAACAATTGTGTTACAGAACTCCAGTCACTGAGGATTTTGCACAAGGATATCCTTCAGATGAAGAATGGCACGGATACATCAATAACAATGACAGAGTACTTCTTAAAGTAAGCTTTGTTTCCTTATAATTTAGCGTAGCTCGTCACACACTGATTGCCCGTTGCCAGTTGATTATAGTGGCAAAAGGCAACATTTTGGTGAATTCGATGTCCAAATGGACTAAGTTCACTTCTAAAAACATAATAAGATTCTCACTTGAGTTTGCACTCCCACATGATTTGCGGGTAAAGGATTCGTTCAGAATTGTTATAAAGCTTATTTTATGTATTGTCAGATATGCGTACCGTTCAGCAGTGAAATCTCAATTACTTGGGTATTTCTTCAATCTAGATAGATGTGGAAAAGTTTCACTCTTTATTAATTAAGGTTTTATGTAGTGTTTAACTTGGTAAATATTGAGAATTTTGCTTCTAGGATTATGAACCCTTTTTCTCTATTGAATTAGATAAATAAGTCAGGCATTGTTTTGGAGCAGCAATCCCCAACTAGCTTGGTGTTGACGCATAGTAGTCGTTAAAATGAAACCTTCTATAGATGGCAATTTCAAACTTTCTAGGCAGAATAGAGTTCCATGTCTCGTATAGAGTTCCATGTCTCGTATGGACGAGTTTTGATTGAGAGAAGAGAGTTCATAAGCCAAAATTCCAATTTTGGAGTTGCAAGTACATTTTTCTATGTTTCCCTTTGATTCGGAGCTCAGACTACATTCTTTAGTGAGGATAGATGGGGCCACAACATAAGCTGGAGAAACAATAATTTGTTTGTATACTTGTCTTGTCTTTGAGAGTCAATGCACCTTATGATAGCAAGATGATTCTTTGTCGCGAAAGAGCAAACAGAACACTCTCTGTGTATGAATAAACAAACACATATTTATTTTTTCTCAAAAAAAATAAACAAACACATGTTTTTCTTTTCATTGCATTTTATTTATTTCCTGCCAATCCATTCATGCAAAGTTCTGTTATTTTTCAGACTATTAATTATTCCTCTCCGACTTCTGCTGGTGCTGAGTGCATTGATCCCGATTGTACATGGGTAGAGCAATGGTAAGCTTCTTTATAGTTTTCTGTAGCAACAAGTTACATGGCAATGATTTATGTAAATATGGCCTATACTACACAGCCTCAATGCTAAGCTGCACCTGTGCTTCGATCATTCTGATACTAAGGATCTAAGAATCTTTTTTTCTTATCAAAACTAAGGAGATAAGAATCCTTTAAGCAAAAAAGAAAATATTAGGCTTTATTGAATTCTCCGGAAAGTTTTTAATGTCTATTTA
>JAJOOS010014738.1:0-15510 GCA_029582725.1 Solanum chiquidenum | reverse complement strand
ATAGATTTTTACCTAAAGGCACTCCTGCTTCCTCCATTGAAATTGAGCGTCGTCATAGGGTTTCTCTCTTTCTTGTTGTGACTAAAAGAAATAATCTCCCCTTTATTAAATTATGGTTTTATTATTTTACATGGGTTAAGTGGTATTAATTATACTATACCACTTAGCCCATTAATCACCAACTGAAATTAATTATTTAAAATCACTCGTCAACTAAACAATCGTATTAACAAATGACTCAAAAATTTCCAAACCAACTTCTCGAATTGATCAAAAGTGACTCGGGATAACTATCGAGATGAGTAACACGGTAATTTTATAATAACAATTCAAAACTGATTTTCTGGGTCATTACAATTATTAATGCCCATGGACTACTTTATATTGACATCTTTTATTTTACACGCCCCTTAAAAAGGAAAAATCCTTTTCCCCAGAAAATTTGGCTAGAATTTGGCCAGAATGATATTTTATCTATGCTATTTTACCTTTTCAAACATTTTTACCCTTTTAATTACTAAAAATGGAAAAAAGATCAGTTTATTTTAAAATAATTTTTTTTATAGTTTTTTTAAATTTTCTAGCTAAATTCTGGCCACATTTTCTGGCTATTTAGCACTTTCCCCTTAAAAAATTATATTAGCCTATACTTGTTATGTTCGGCTTCGTAAGAGTCAATTTGATTAATTTTTGAAGCAAAACTAAATTGAATTTAAATTTTAAATTTGTATATGAAAAATATACAAGTTGTAATCGTTCTCGTATCAATATAATGAGAGAATACATCTTAAAATGTTGATCAACGTTTATATAAATTGACTCTCAAGAAGCGAAACGTGATAAGTAAAAACGAACATGGAGCATATTACCTTTTGGGTTCTTCTAGAAGGCATTTAACTAAAAGGATAAGCAAGTAGGGTTCCTAAAAAGAGAGAGGTAAGAGTGCTTATAAAGTAGTTGTAGGTTAATTAGTTTGCATGTGGTAGCATTTCATGTGCTTTGTTCTCTCACTTTAACTATTTAATGTAATGAATGATGTGTAGAGCATATTATAGGCAGAAATTCAACTTCTTTGAAAGGTGTTTGGCACTTTGCCTGCCTAATACTCCTTTGACTTGCTCATGTTATACATATCAATCAGGGTTATGGTGGGATTGATATAATTCATTTATCTTAATTAGAGTTTTAAGTTTAAATTTTGAGTATTGAAAAAATCTTGCTATGGAGCACTCTCTTTTAAATAGACCGTATGCGATAAAAAATTGAATGTGACGTCTCAACTTAAGACAAAAAGTTTCATATCGGTAAAAACACAGAGATATTGCGTATATAAGTAAACATGTTTTATCAATTAGTGACACATTTTAAAGTCGTACGGGCCTAGACCCAGAGTGGATAATATCACTAGCGGATTGAATCGTTACGCTAAATTAGTCTAGACTTTAATTAGTGGTGGAGTCAAAATTTAGCGGGATGGGCTGTTGCACTTAATTAGTCTAGATTTTAATTAGTGGTGGAGTCATAATTTTAACTATAAGAGGATATAAAATATCAAGAAGTAAACACATGATTCATTAAGAAGTTTAAAATATGAAGAATTAAACACATGAAGAAGTTAAGAGGATTCAACATCTACTATATATATAAAAACAATAACTTTAACCTTGAATATACAATGTAACTTTTCGTTGAAGGGGTTCGTTTAACTCCCTTGTTCCCATATAACTACGGCGTCCCTCACCCTAATACGAATACTGAATATCAAGTGAAAAGTCGAAAAAAGAAGGAACTAATCCTAGATTAACCATTTTGTGGAGGCCTGGCCTTGTTACTTATTCTAGGCCCAATATCACTATAGTGGGCTGGGCTGATTCATAACATAAACTTTTTAGACTATCAGCAATAGCTACAATGGAACAATTTTATTTATTTATTTCTCTTTTCCTGCTAGGAAGAAAAATAGAAAAAGATAATCATATAACTAAATCATGACACACACGAACTACGAAGCACAAAATAAAAACAAATTAAGGATGTCGTTTAACGGTCAATAAAGTGAAAAAAATCTAGATCTTTCTTGGAGGGTTTTTGATGCCTTGAGGCAAAATAAGTTTTATGATGATCCGTCAATAATAGAGCTTTATTTTTTAACGTGACAACTATTTTTGCAAGGGATCAAAAATTAAATGACAGCGCGAAATGATCCTATTTATCTCCCAATAATGTTTACTGGTCCTACTTGGACTGGGCTCAGATATAATGCATTTAATGGCCCAGCCCAATATCTCATCATTGGTCTGATTTATTAGTTGGCCCAAACTTAAGACTGTCATCTTAGGGAACATGGATTAATTGCAATTGGCAATATGGTGAACAAATGTTGTGTTAAAAGAAAGAGAATTTTAGAAATAGGATAATGTTTTATATCGATAATTGCGCTCTAATTCGTTTGTTATGAAGGTTGCGATTTATATATTTTGCTTGCGAATATACAAATAGGGCAAGTATATACAAATTTTATATTTATACATATTTTTCAGAACTTCGTTTGTATATTTCGCTTGCCAATATACAAACAAGGTAATTTATTATGATTTTTTCATTAATCGTGTAAAAATAGCTAGGATAAATCTATACATAATTCTGGATTTATACAATTAGGAACTGAATTATACAAATTCTGAATTTATACAAATCAGACGAATTATACAAAATATGTGAATAGCAAGAATTGGGGAAACTGTAACCGCGAATTACAAGTTTCTTAAACTGTAGCTATAGTACCTAATATAGGCTAAATGTTTGTTATTCTGCATAATTTTCTTTTAAAAGAAAGATTAATCTTAAAAGTTGTCCATCCAATTGCTTAATAATAAGGGTAAATTACAGGAATCTCATACTTTTAAGACAAAATTACAATCTATGCCTTAAAAGTCTATAATTACATAAATCTCTCAAAACGGATACAATAATATAAATGTTGATACATTAATCTGATGCACGAGATACATTAATCGTTAAGTAAAATACATTACATTTTATACATGATACACTAATATGATGTACATTTTATACATGATACACTATCTGATGCGTGAGATACACTAATCTGATGCGCGAGATCTATACACTAATCTGATGCGCGATTATGAGGGATTTTGGAAATTTGTAAAACTTATAGGGGATAATGATAATTAATTAGTAAACTAAAAAGTGAGATTTCTGTGATTCTTCCTAATAAAAATCATTCCATTTCGACAAAAGACTTCACATTCAACTTTCATAGCTTTTGGTTTGAGTTGAATGTATGAAACTAGGAATGGTCGGTCGTATTTGACCTTCAAAGTCAATTAATTTTGTTGTCTTTCAAAAGTTATTTTATGATTATCCAACTTTGCCTAGTTAACTTTCATAATTAATTCAAACTTCAAATAAAGTTCATTTAGCACAAGAAAGGAGAAATCAAAATGTATGATGATACTAAACCTATAAAATAATAAATGATCAAGACCAAAAGTGAGAGGAAAAAAAAAATTCATCATCATGATAAGAATTACACATGAATATAATATTTCATTTAGTAGAGCAATAAATAAAATTTGTTTGTATGAATTTGTATTGAAGATAACTAGAAAAATTAAATGATTTTCTAATCAATATTATCCTATTTTTTTATTTGTATAATGTATATTATCATTTTTCGATTGCAGGTACCACAAGAAGAAAACTAACAAGTCCAGATGGACAACCATAAAGATGGGTGTTAAGTAAGAAATTCTTTGTTAGAATTTGGAACTGTTTACTCATGCTTCGTAACTATTTGAATGGTTTATTGTTCTTTCAATAATTGCATATGCCAGAAAAGTGTGTTCCTCTGCCACTACACTGAACAAATCACCTCATTGTCTTTAGTATACTTCGTGAAATGGTTCAGCCATGTTTGTTGCCAGGAGCAACAAGATCAAGTAGGTAAGAATTAACACTTTAGTTCTATTTCTATTGTTGATGATCATAGTAGCCCTTTTATCATTTTGTATAAATGAGTTATTCTATTTGTACAGATAGAGTGGAGGGGAACATTTAATTCTTTTTATCTATTAGTTTTCAGTTCTTATCTTTGGCGTGTGGTAGATAAGAACATAACCTTGAGGTCACGGAAACTACAGTTACTTTTCTATCCTCATTTTGTAGTCACATTCCTTTGTAAATAACATGTTTGATGAAAGTTATGTTCAAACTGTTAGAAGAATGATCCATTGATTCTTAGTAAATATGTTATCAAATTCTGTAACATCCTAAATCAATGGATTAAAAGTACCGCTGAAAGAAACAAAAGAAAAATGACCTCTTCAACTACGATTGACAAGAAAGGAAAGTAGCAGTGACAAAATATGCAACTTCAGGCAAGATGTTGAAACTAGGATCACCGACACAACTTCATTAGCCAAATTTTTGTTTACAAAGCTTACTTTTCATGTGTGTTCTTCCCACAATATCCATAATAACCTTTAATGTAGTCATATCCTTAGCTATTCTTTGTTTAGTATTATGACAACTTAAAATTTTATCGTCCTTTATTGAAATTGGATTGCTTGAATAGAAAATAACTTCAAAGCTACCTGAGTCCTAAGATGTAGGATGATAAAATTTGAAGAAGTTTAAAGAAAGGAAAAAAAACACCTACAAGTTATTTTTTATTTCCCTAGGACTCTTGATAAGATAAATGAATTCCCCTACTGAGAATGGATAGATTGACTCATCGAATAAAAGAACAAAGCTCTTCTAATTTCTAAATATACAATAGAGTTTTATCACAATTTGCACATGCTTATAGTTTGGTCCAAGTAATTTTCCAATTTGTTGCAACTTTATCATTATGATGATATTACTGGAAGCTTGGCTTGAACTATTCATAGACCATATAAGAAGATATATATATATGAATGGTTGAACACTCATTTGTCTCCTCTTTATCTTTTTGATGTTTCACTTTGGTAAATTTGGTGAGATTAATAATAGATGTCACTACCTCTTTTACTTTTATTTCAAAAAGGACATTTATTTTGGTTTAGATCTTTTTATTCGATGAGTACAAAACTAATACTAAATATCAGTACCAAGACATCATTTCACAAGTCTGCACCTTAGCATTTTACCCTTGAGCTTTTTTTCATGGTATATGATCCATGCACTTATGAAGAGGTATTTTACCTCCTAGAGAGTGTGAAAAGTTTCAAACATGACTTTCATAAGCTAATATTTAGGGATTCTTTATTTATTTTCCTTGGTTTTCGCTGCTTGAAGATGCAATATGTCTTCTTTGAGACTTCACATTGACTGATGAGCATAGCGGGAGCAATATTTTCTTATTTGGATGATAGATGGAAGAGGGGTATAGTGAGAATCCCCCATTCTCTTGTGAATTTGATGCACAACGACCCTACACGTATTGTTCGAGATTAATTTTCGTTTGTTGTTGGTCATTACCCTTGCTGATTTTTAAATTCTTTTTTCAGTTTCATATAAACCGTTGTATGCGGCAGTTACTTGCACAGTTGCAACTCTGTCACGAGAGTGTATTTTGCACCGAAATATTATGTGGTCTGCTTTGTTCATTGACAAATATGAGATGCTAAAAATCACTGATTCTAGGTTCGCAAGTTACTTCAATCATGTAAAAGAGCATCCTCTGTCAAGTCAAGTTGTCACATTTTGGTAAAGAGCTTCAGAACTTCTACTAAGTGCCTCCAGATTATGGAATACATACTGATATTTGAAGTACAGGTCGCCTCATGGTTGAAATGTAGTAGGCAAGCCTATTCTGCCTGGTGGTACTAAAGCTTTGACATTTTCTTTCCATTTAGTGAACTTAATTTTATCCGCAATGATATATGCTCAGATCATTGACATTTAAAGTCCCTAATAAGGTAAAATACCCATCCATGAATTTGGCTTACATTGCAGGAAAAACTACATGGACTGTGACTGAAGTTTCGGCTGCAATAAAGGGAAAGACAATGAAAATATTCATTAATGAGTGGTACGTAATATGTATTCTTATATTCATTTTTTGTATAGGTTGTTTCATATATTTCAAGTATTGAGTTTGCTACTATGTTTAACACTTGCTGATTGTAAATAATAGCACTCTCTACTTTTTGTGTATCTAATTTGAAAGAGAGAGTTAATATATATGGCCTAAAACACCTTCACCGTGTCTTTCATTGTAGGTGTTATGTCCCTTTTCAATTCGGAGGAAAGATGAGAATGCGCTTAGTGAAGTTCAAGAAGTACTTATCATGGACATGAAAACGTAAGAAAAATATTTTTCAAAACTCTCTTCCAACTTCAAATTACAATTTTTTTTTGTTGAAAAGATCAATTTATTGTGTCCCTACCCTCAAACCAGCCCCCCAACCACCCCACCCCACCCCCCAAAAAAATTCAAAACATATTTTTTAAAAAATATTTTTGACTTCAAATTTTTTACCCCACCCTCATCCCTACCCCCAGCCCCCTACCACCCCCCCAAAAAAAAATAATTAAAAGTTGTTTTTAAAAGATATTTCTAATTTCAATTTTTTATTTTTTTATCCCCCCAGCTCCTTCAAAAAAAAAATTAAGTTTGTTTTAAAAAATATTTTCTACTTCAAATTTTTATGTTTGATGGGTTGGTTGATTGAGGAAATATTGATTTTTGTTTCTTGGATTTAGATTGGGGATTTGGGTCTTTTCTTTAGATTTTAGAGAGTATATTTTACCCACAAATCGGGAGGATTTATTGGGTTATAGGGCGGGTTCTTAGAATTTGGGTTAAAAGAAATAGTCAATCGGGTAATGGCTTAGGATTTAGCCACGTGTACACAAAGAGGGTGATGTTAGTGGGAGGGGCAAATGTGCACCGATTATTGGACGGCAGAGGCTGAGATGGACGAAAAGTATAACCGAGGGTATAGACATACCATTTTTCAAAGTTTGAGGGTATATTTGTCCTTTTTCCCTTTTATTTATATAATTTAACTTTTTTTTTTGTTAACGACATAGATGAAAGAATTCATAATTTTGAATCAAATAAAGAATACGGAGACATAAATTTTAACAAGGGTGTCCAAAAATAATGATGTGTACAATCTGTTTCAGACCTCCTTAGAATTCAAAGTGGATGGATATTCTTGCAAGAATTTCAACAATTACTTGTTCCGATTCTACATATTGCTCGTATCCAATTAAAACAAACATGAGCAGAAGGAGGAATTTATTTATGGTGTCGAGGGGTTCTTGTTTGATTAGCTAGATGATGATGATGCAATACTTGGTTTGTCACCTTGGTGTTGTAGAAGTTATTAATTCGCACTTATAATTATTTCCAAGGGGGATATTAATATTTCTGGTTGCTTCTAAGAGGCTACGTGTGCGGCCATTTGGATATAATTTAGATAAATATTATAGGAGGTGGGTTGGGGTGGGCTGTGGAATGGTGGGGTGAGCAGGGGCGGATCTAAGGGTACGGGTGGGGGTGCCATGACACCCAGTAATTTCGGAAAAATCTTTGTATATATATATGTATATATGTATCAGAAATTAATATATATTAACTTTGCCACTCATTTAACAAAGCGATGAATGGTTGAAGTGGCGAAGGGCAAGATATACCATACTCACAATGCGAGTTCGAATCTCGCAGCTAGCATTATTATTTTGTGCGCAGTGAAGCTTATTTTTTTCTTTTCTTTTTTGTCATTTTTTTTTATTAATGTGTGAAGGGCTTTAGTTTTTTTTCTTCCATTCATTCTTATTTATTTACTATACTTTATTAATTCAAATTGACTCTTTTTCACCATAGTTAGTTCTTAATATTTTTTTAACTTTCACTAATTATTGATAAATATTATTAAGAATGTATTTAAATAGTAAATTTTAAAAATATAAATTTTAAAAATGGTGAATATTATTACTAGAGTTCTTTCAATTTAAAGGTTCTTTCGATCTTCACCGACATTCTTGCTAAGTAAGATGACTAGGTTGAAACTACAATTTTATTCTCTCTATTATATATCTGCAACAACACATAAAGGTCAATGGAATATGATATATTTAGTTAGCACTATAAGATGGTTTATACAAGCTCAAATTTTAATGTGAATTTTTTTTTTCCCTCAAAGTCTAAGTGAATAAGGCCATTAATTCCTAAAAAAAATAAAATTGAATTGTTTAGTTATCTCTAATCACAGAATATCTAAAAGAAAATATTACTAAGATGCATGTTTGATCGATTTGTTTATAAAAATCAAAAAGGATAATAACCCGAATTGTAACCCAAAATTAAAACAACCGACCCATTTATTTAACTTGAACGATGTGGCACCCAGGACCTCCAAATCCTAGATCCGCCTCTGGGGTTGAGGGCTATTGGTGGTGGGGAGGACAGAGGACACAATCAATGTGGGATGTAACTTGTTTTCCCTATTTTCATCAGGAAAGTCATTTTCCTCATTTTTAAGGAGCAGTTTTCCTATGACGTTCTGTCTAATGGTATAAATTCGGAAAAAAAAAGGAACAATTTTCCTATAGAAAATGTTTTTCAAAATATTTGATGAAACGAACAAGAAAAAATTGGAAAACCTTTTCTACGGAACACAAAGTCCTGACATGCTCTATGGAGAAAGATTGGTCGTAGTAATGAAAATGACATCCTTGGTCTGGAGAATAGCAGTTGATGTACAGAAAGCTCCATTTGGTTGTAGACCTGATGCTGTGTTTAGTGTATTAGTTTATGTAGATCATTAGATTGTTTTGATGAGGGATGAACAAAGACATTCAATTCTTTAGTGTCATGAACCAAACACCCAATAAAAATTATCTCTACATAACTAATTAGCGGCATAACTTGTATCCAAATCATTTAAATTGAATTTCGAACCTAAATAATACATTTGATGATTTGTTTTTAAGTTGTTGCACAACTATTGACAAACTGATGTCTTATTTTCTGGAGGGCTGAAAGAGCATCTTCAATGTTAACTCTTGCATCAGGTGACACTAAAGTGCAACTCAAAGCCAATTCCATGATAGACAATACACATTGCATTTTCTCTTTAATATGTTCTTTCTCTGGCCTTAACAAATTGCCATCCACAACTCCATTAGGAAAAGAATCATTAATCCAACATCTTAGGCTCAAATCTCCCTTAAACATTTCATCACTTGGCCTCATACCTGTAAATGTTTCCATCATCATGATACCGAAACTATAAACATCACAACATTTGGATACTATTCCGTCCTGTCCATACTCTGCAATCATGGGAGAAATCTTGTTAGATAAAGTGTGAAAATCTAAAGGTTGACAAGTTTGAAATTTCTATTACCTGGAGCAATGTATCCAATGGTTGCAATAGTCCTTGTTTGTACAAAAGTCTCCCCATCACCTAGCAATTTTGAAATGCCAAAATCACTCACATGACCAACCATGTCTTGATCTAGCAAGACGTTGCTTGGCTTCAAGTCACAATGCACCACGGGTGTTGGATACCCGTTGTGGAGATAATCTAATGCCGATGCCACGTCTATCATAATGTCCAACCTCTTCAACATGTCTAAGAACAAGTTACGAGAGTGTAGCCACTTATCAAGTGTTCCATTGGGCATGTATTCCAATACTAAGGCTTTGAAGTCTGGATTGGAACAACTAGTGATCACTCTTGTTAGATTTCTATGGCGAAGGTTGCGTAGTATCTCACATTCTGTTTCAAAGCTCTTGAATGCTCCCTCCAATTGCACATTGAATAACTTTGCTGCCAAAAGAGTCCCATCTTTAAGTATCCCTTTGTACACCATACTGAAACTCCCGGTACCAAGCAAATTGCTCTCGCTGAATCTTTCTGTTGCTTGTTGAAGTTCATAATAAGATATTCTTTCATGTCTTTTCACCAAAGATGCATCTGTTTGACCTGAATTCTTCCTTCTCTTCTGCCACCTTAACAAAACATATCCTAGAACCAATGTGAGAATCATCGATCCAATACCTAATACGATATACAGACTTGTTAGAACTCTGTGTCTCTTTGATTTCTTGGTGGATTTGATGAGGCATGGCGACACATTAAAGCGAGGAGCACCACAGAGTGCAGAATTGGAAATGAAAGATTGACTGGTGAAGTTTGCAAATGGACCACTACTAGGAATTTCTCCTCTTAATTTGTTAAAAGAGATGTTAAAGTAGTTGAGATATGAGAGTGCTTCAAGTGACTTTGGAATTTCACTAGTGAGATTGTTGTAAGAAAAATCCAAGAATTCCAACCCCACCATTTTCCCGAATGAACTCGGAATAGGTCCTTCTAATTTATTGTGTGCCATGGAAAGACTAATCAACTTTTCAAGACCCCCTATAGTACTAGGAATATTACCAGAAAAATCATTTCTTGACAGATCAATAAGTGACACAGCCTTTAGATTACCAACCTCAGGAGGTATACGCCCGCTAAACAGATTTGCTGATGCATTGAGTTCCAAGAGATCTTGAAGGCTCCACAGGGTTTCAGGTAATGTTGAAGTCAATCTGTTGAAAGATAAATGAAGATATCTTAAAGTAGAAACATTTCCTAAACATGCTGGAATTGAACCAGATATTTGATTTCCAGTCAATTTTAAAGCTCCAAGATTTCGTAAACTGCAGATATCATTAGGTATTGTTCCACTTAGGCTGTTATTTTCTAAGTAAAGTTCTTGAAGATTCTCCATAGTTCTCAACTGCTCAGGTATTGAACCAGTAAAGTCATTATGAGAGAGAGCTAGCACACCTAAGCTACTCAGGTTTCCAATTTCTTCCGGGATTGTGCCCTTCAGTTTGGTTCTATGTGCAACAAACATCCGAAAAGAATCAGAAAAGTTTCCAATAGAAGATGGAAGAAAACCATTCAAAGGATTATCTTCAATGACCACTTCTCTTAAATATCTACAATAAGTCAGGGACGAGACGAATCTTAACTCAGAAGAAGATGGCTCATTAATGAAATTGTTACCTCCCAAGAATAGGACTTCAAGAAACTCTAATGAACCAAATGAATCAGGAATTGGACCTGTAAACTTGTTGTCTGCAAGGTCTAAAAGCGTTAGCTTTGAAGAATTCGAGATGGTAGGAGCAATTCGTCCACTGAGTTCATTTGATCCAAGGTAAACTTCTTCAAGACTAGGCGTTCCAACGCCTAAATCTGAAGGTAAACTACCTGATAACTGATTTCCATACATTGTCAATATCTGCAATGCTGAAATGTTGAAAATTTCTGCATGAATAGTACCATTTAACTTATTATTTCTTAACCCAAGCACTTGGAGGTTTTGTAGGTTACCTATCTCGACCGGTAACTCTCCTGTCAATTAGAGTAAACATTAGTACATATTGATATTGCTTTAGCTTTTGAGAAATCTTAAAATAAACACAAAAGCATAAATATATACTTCCTCCGTTTCAATTTGTTTGTCTTACTTCCCTTTTAAGTCAGTTTTTTCTTAATTTCAACTTTTCACGTGACCTGTTTAAAACGGGTATTTTGGTACATTCTACAGACAATAAGATTCAAAAGCAGATAAACAAATTGATACCTTCTAAATGGTTTTCTCCAAGATGCAAGACTGTGAGCATAGTTAAGTTCCCAAGTTCTCTTGGTATAGGTCCAGTGAACTCATTGCCAGACAATGTCAACAGTTGTAGCATTGAGCATTTCTGTAAATTTGATGGGATTAGGCCATCCAGGTTGTTTGTTGAGAGTAAAAGCACTTCAAGATTTGGTAGATAGTCACAAATATCTATAGGAAGTTTACCGACAAGACGATTGTGTATTATAGCAAGTGTTGTCAAGGAAGTCATGTTGAAGATTGACGATGGTATAGAGCCAGTAAGTCTATTACCTTGCAGGTCTAAAAAAGTCAAGTAACGAAGATTGCCAATTTCAGGAGGGATTTTTCCTTGAAGGAAATTCCTCTGTATTCTTAACTCTTGAAGATTTGTTAGATTGGAAAGGGAAGATGGAATTTCCCCTGAGAATTGGTTGTTTGAAAGGTAAACGAATCGAAGGTTAGGTAACAAACTTAAGAATGATGGAATGGTACCACTAAAATTGTTTCTTGTAACATCAATCAATTTCAACCTCTGCAAATGAGTCAACTCTTCGGGGAGATCTCCATGGAAAGTGTTGTTACTAATGTCAAGGTATAAGAGAAATGAGAGATTTCCAAGGTGTGGAGGAATGGTACCATGAAGTTGCATGCTAGAAATATCTAAAGCAGTGACTCTATGGCGCCCGTTGCAAGTGATCCCTATCCAGGTGCAAACTGATGATGGAATTGAAGAAGACCAGTTGGTTTGCAAGACGACGTTGTTGTTGTTGGGATCAGAAGAAATATGAGATTTGAAGGCAAGAAGAGCAGTAAAGTGATCAAATGCAAAAACTAACATAACAATAACAATAGTATTGCTTCTTTCCACCTTCTTCATATTCATTTTTTGTGTTTTGAGTAATAATACAGACTTTGTGTTTGAGTACCTACTAACATATATACTCCTATATTATCTCCAATCCGAGGATATATAACCTACTGAGTACATGCGGATTTTACTTACCCCTACTTCTGTTATCCCTTTGATACAGATCCTAATTAGGGTAAGCCTTGTATCAGTTGATTAGACGATCCATCGGAGTTCTCTCTTTCAAAGTTATGGTGAGATCCTGCTTTCCGGATCACCATTAGTCTCCATTTATCATTTAAAGTCTTTGACTTTCTTTTCAAAGACTTGAAATGTATATCAGATTCTATAAATATATTAAATGCTCTTTATATTTATGCCACCAGGTTTTCGGAATATTCTTTGTTGTTTTCCTATCGTCCGTGGCTTGACTCCCCTTCGGGAGTCTTGTATGTGTGATTCTTTCAGCTTACACATCATTTTAGAGTTCTCGGGTTGTGTGTCATCATGATCTCGACTTTTGGATCATGACAAATAACGTATGCAAAAACTATCCCTATGGGTAATTTTTACGTCAGTTATATAAATATTATGTCTATTAAGAAATTAAACTTATGTCTCTATATATATCTACTACTTATATATAAGTGTGAATAACCACACATGTGGAGGTCAACATACCTCCTTCACATATGTGGTTCCACACTTCTACTTCACATGTGGTTTCACACTTACATATATATTTGTCTATTTTTTTCTCTGTTTTAATTTATTTGTCTTATTATTTTAATTTTAAATATATTTTAAAATCGCATAAAAAATACTATAAATCATGATAATTGACAACTAAAATTAATATATTTGTGTCACATAAAATAGGACAAAAAAAGTCACATGCATTATTTAATTTGAGTACTACAAAAATATATTGTAAATCTCAATAATTAACAACATATTGACTCTTCAAATTCTATTTGTGCTACATATATTGTGTCAAGAAAGGTACCACACATGTGGAGGTCAACATACCTCCTTCACATGTGTGGTTTCACACTTACATATATACATATTTGCCTATTTTTTTCTCCGTTTTAATTTATTTGTCTTATTTTTTTAATTTTAAATATATTTTAAAATCGCATAAAAAATACTATAAATCATAATAATTGACAACTAAAATTAATATATCTGTGTCACAAAAAATAGGACAAAAAAAGTCACATGTATTATTTAATTTGAATACTACAAAAATATAGTGTAAATCTCAATAATTAACAACATATTGACTCTTCAAATTCTATTTGTGCTACATTTATTGCGTCAAGAAAGGTACCATACATGTGGAGGTCAACATACCTCCTTCACATATGTGGTTCCACACTTCTACTTCACATGTGGTTTCACACTTACATATATATTTGCCTATTTTTTTCTCCGTTTTAATTTATTTGTCTTATTTTTTTAATTTTAAATATATTTTAAAATCACATAAAAAATACTATAAATCATGATAATTGACAGCTAAAATTAATATATCTGTGTCACAAAAAATAGGACAAAAAAAATCACATGTATTATTTAATTTGAATACTACAAAAATAATATATTGTAAATCTCAATAATTAACAACATATTGACTCTTCAAATTCTATTTGTGCTACATATATTGCGTCAAGAAAGGTACCACACATGTGGAGGTCAACATACCTCCTTCACATGTGTGGTTCCACACTTCTACTTCACATGTGTGGTTTCACACTTACATATATATATTTGCCTATTTTTTTCTCCGTTTTAATTTATTTGTCTTATTTTTTTAATTTTAAATATATTTTAAAATCGCATAAAAAATACTATAAATCATGATAATTGACAACTAAAATTAATATATCTGTGTCACATAAAATAGGACAAAAAAAGTCACATGTATTATTTAATTTGAATACTACAAAAATATATTGTAAATCTCAATAATTAACAACATATTGACTCTTCAAATTCTATTTGTGCTACATATATTGCGTCAAGAAAGGTAACATATATTATTTAAAAATTACGTAAAAATTACAATAATTAACAACTTAAAATATTTATAAATCACATCAAAATTTAATTGATTCTCTAACTTTTATCTATGTCACATCAAGTGAGACAAAAAAACCTACTACTTATATATAAGAGTGGATAACAACACATGTGGCGGTTTGCCTGCTTCACCTGTGTGGTTCCACACTTACGTATATATTTGCCTATTTTTTTCTCCCTTTACTTTGTTTGTCTTATTTTTTTAATTTTTATATATTTAAAAATTGCATAAAAATACTATAAATCTTGATAATTGACAACTAAATTAATATATTCGTGTCACATAAAATGGGACAAGAGAAGTAACATGTATTATTTAATTTGAAAACTACGTAAAAAATATTGTAAATCTCAATAATTAACAACATATTGACTCTTTAAATTCTATTTGTGCTACATTTACTGGGTATATATTATTTAAAAATTACGTAAAAATTATAATAATTAACAACTTAAAATATTTAAAAATTATATTAAAATTTAATTGATTCTTTAAATTTTATATATATCACATAAAGTGAGACAAAAAAAAATATTGGGCCCGTGCTGGCACGGGCACTTATATCTAGTATATATATATACGCATCACTTACACCAACAACTTAGGTGAAAGAGATGCACTATGATCTGACTTATCCGCAGCCTCCCCAGTGGTCACAATCAGGGGCGAATTTAAGGGTAAAAAATGGGTCACTCGAACCCGTGGTCATCCGACAAAACTCGATATATTGTTTGTATAATTTTTAAAATATAGTAAATATTAAATAAATGAACCCATGCTCACAAATGATTGGATGGCTCACTGGTTCAAGGATTGGTTTTTGATTGTGAGGTTGAGGGTTCGATTCCTAGAGAGGACCTCTTTTTAAAATCAATTAAAAAGTACCATTGTTTGTTATTTTTTTGAAAAAAAAATCATTTTCTTTTTTATAAAGTGTACTTTTAAAATTTCTTGAGATGCG
>JAJOOS010014736.1:0-17218 GCA_029582725.1 Solanum chiquidenum | reverse complement strand
TTTTGCAAAAAAACGTAATCTGGTCATTTTGTAAAAAAAAAATTAATTTTCTTTTTCTCTTAAATAAATATGTAAAAATGGTTATTCTAACAAAAAAATAAATACAAATCCTGCTATATTTTGATTAGTAATTTAACTACTAGATAAATTTGGCTATTTTGCAAGTTGTTTCAAAAGAATGCAATGTAATCATTTTTGTAAACTGAAAAAGAAATAAAAAAATTATTTTTATAAAATTGAAAAGTTTTATAAGTCTGGTCATTTTTTTAAATTGCATCAAATTTTTGGGAAAAGATAAACCAATTAAATTGAGTTTCCTTCACTTTTTTTTTTTTATAAAAAAACTCTTTTTTTACAAAAATGGGGTAGTGGTATATCCTTCGTTGGATGGCTGCTGACCTTAATACCTTCCGTGAACTCCGGCTGGATGGCTGCTGACCTCCGGTGGATGTTGCGTTCGTGTGCGGAGAAAGAGAGAGAATGATTTTTTTTCTTTTCTTTCTACTTTACTTACTTTACGTACTTATACTTATATAGAAGCATAAGTTATAGCATGTTTGAATTAGAGGCGTGCACTATTCAGATTTATTTGGATTAGTTTGTTTAATTTACTTTTGTATTAATAATTTATTCTATTTGATTTTTTGATTTGATTTCGAATTTAAAAAAAATAAAAATCGAAAAAGTCAATTTCATATATATATATATATATAAGTTGCGTGATTTAGATATATCCCCCTTTTTAAAGCAATTATCATTTTGTCAATATAAGAAAAAATTCCTTATCATGTTTATTTGTTATAACAAGTTCATTGATTCATTAATTATTATTTTTAATAAGAGTGATTTAGTAAAATTATCCGTATCATTTTGTACTTTCTCTGTCCAACAATATTTGTCCACTATCGATTTTGCACACTTTTTAAGAAATTATAAATAGAAGGATAATTTTACAATATCACCCTTTGAATATAATAAATACAATGTCTTAATAAATGTAATAGAAAAATGACTATAATTAATGATAAAGATAAATTAGGAAGTAAGTGTAAAATTATCCATTGATTTGATAAAGTGGACAAGTATTGTTGAACATTTCAAAATAATATAGTGAACAACTATTATTAAACTGAAAGAATACTTCTTAATCCATGTATCAAGTAAATAGTAAACAATTATTATAGAACGGAGACAAATTACATAAGCTGTTTTTCAAAAAAATTTAAAGGAAATGGTGATTGATACATGTGGATGAGAAATAGTGTGAAGGCGACTCTTGAAAGTGACATTGATATTTATCCTTTTCACTTAATTCTTTTTCAAATAAAAGACCATCATTACAATGAATGAAATTTGTGAAATTATGGGTCACTTTTAAATCATTTGTTTGTTGTTTGATTAATGAATTATTATTGGAATTGGTAGCAAAATTCAGTGGTTATTTTTGGATGTGACTGGAGAATTTGTGGAACCTACTTGGAAAGCCACCCAGAAATTAAATGTAATTATAGTTTCACATATTTATTTGGTAAAATTATTATTTGAGAGATTTTATTTTGTGACTCATAATTGAATTTCTTAGCTAGAAATAAAAAGAAGAAGAAAATCAGCATTAAGGGAGTTATAAGAAATGGTATTAATTTTTTATATTTTTATTTGTACTTTTTAATATGTAATCATCAATTTATGTTATATTGGGAAATTTCTTTTCTAAATAATCATTTCAATTTCTCAAAATTTGGTCAGAGATGATATTGTTCTTGTACTTTTTTTAAAATAAAAATAAAAAGAGATAGTATTGTAATTTGTACGTGTGATGAATTTCTATCGTTAAATTAAACTCTAGTTGCTTTAGCATGTTTTTTCTTTTGATAAATGTTACAAGTATATATAATTTTAATTGAATAAATTATGAATAAGGACATTTAAATGATCACGAACTACACTAATTTATAAATATATAAAAGCTTCAGTTGTCTATAACGATAGTTAATATTTAGCAATTGCATATTTGATCAAATAACTAAAATTTAGAAAAATAATCTAGTTTGGATCTTCGATTAAATAAATATTGTTACCAATTTTTAAGAACATTGCAATGAAAATTCTTTCTAATGCCAATTTTGTTTCCATTATGTATTGCAGATTTTAAATACATATTTTATTTTTCAGGCTAAGCATTTAATAAGGAAAGGGATATATGCTAACCTAATTAGTAGCAACGTCATAGTGCCGTAAAAATAAACCCATAATTAGATAATTCACCCAATTTATCCATATATTTTAATTGGTTGGGTGAGTGATTTAAATGGCAAAATATAGGTTTATACTTATATTAAACCCATAGAAATATAAATATTTATGAATAAAATATGAATAAAAATATTTTCCAAATCAACTTATTTTGCTCAAATATAAAAAGAAAACGACCTATCTCCAAAAAAAGTAAGGAAAATATTTTCCAAGACTTTTTTTACTTCACACTTCAATTTTTCGCTCTAACTCAAGTCTCAGGTACCGATTAATATTAATCCAAAATTTGACTCCTGAATCACGATTCGAGACCCGACTCCTAACCTTGATTTGAGACTCGACTCTTGAGTTTCAGGTCGGATTGGAATTGAATCTCAATTTGGATATCGATCCCCAATTAGAATTGAAGGTTGGAACCTGAATCAGGTGTCGAGGTGGGGTTTCGAGTTGAGAGTCGATGTCAGGTTCATTTCCCCGATTGACTGTGTTTCGGTTGTCGAGTCAGGTGTCGGGGTGGGGTTTCAAATTGGGTTCGGGTTGAGGTTAGGTTCATGTCCAGATTGATCGTCGAGGTCAGGTGTCGGGTCCCGATTCAAAAGTTGGTTCCCATGTTGAGTGTCAAAGTTGGGTCGCAAATTTGGAGTATTGGGGTCAAATTCCTATTTGAAAGTCAAATTTTGGATTGAATTTTGGGTTGGATCCCGATTCAAAGTCGGGTCTTAGCTGGTCGAGAGTTGGAATCGAATCCTAATTCGAAGTTGGGTCCCAATTTGGGGGTCGAAATCCTGTTTGGATTTCGGGTCGGGGTCGAATCTTGAGTGGAGAGTCGAGTTTCGGATCAAGAGTTGAGGTCGAACTTTAGATCAGGTATCGAATTCGAGTTCCGTAACTATCGTCGAGGTCAAGTGTCGGGATTGAATCCTGGTTTGAACTTATTTTTGCCACCAAATAAAATTTGTCAAGTTTCTTTTTTCCAATTTTTTTTTTAATATCCATGACCAAACGGGTCTAATTATAACTATATACTTTGAATATTTTATAAACTATCAAATATCATGCTATATAAGTAATTCGATACGATAATTGGGTATTTAGGTACCAATCTACCCCTATTCCTTACCAAATAGGTGGAAAACCAAAACATAAGAAAGAGAAAAAAAAAAAAGTAGAGGGAAGGGGGAGAGAGGGGTGGGGGTGGGGGTGTATTAAATCCAGACAGAGAAAAGGAAGAAGAAGATATAAACGAGGGTGCGTTGTAGCGTGACTGTCAAATCTACATATTCTCTCTCTCTTTTGGGAGATTCGATTCAATCGCCGATCATTTCGGCTTTTCCAATCTATGTCTACTGCCTCTCATCTCCAACTATAATGTTCTCTCTTTTTCAAGGTACTTTTTCAATACATACAACCATGTCAAACTACTACTTCTGTTTATGAGTTCACAAATTTATTACTTTTTCTTAAATTTTGATTTTTATCTAATTTTGTTTTTTTAGTAGAGTTGTTTTGCTAGTTATGTGTTTAAAAAAAGTGTTTTTTTTTTATGGGAATTTATGTTTCTGCAGGACTTGTCTGTGTTGGAATTCTGTCTTTATGATAATACTTGTGCATTTTTTTTTTTGAAAAATCAAAATTCTGCATAGACATATGAGAGTTATGGCTAAATCTGCAGTGCAAATAATGACTGGTCATTTCTGGGTCTGGAGATTCTTCTTTTGAAACTGTGAGCTTAGGGCATTTAGCTGTGAGTAGGCACTAAAAAGGTTCCCTTTTATGGAAATGGGATCTGCTTTTTCAACATCTCATCATACCTAAAATAATAGTAATAAAATTGCTGAGAAATCATCATATCAATTTTCAGATGTTGTCTCTTATGTTTGGTCTCATCTTCTTTTTTTTCCTTTTCTTTCAAGTAAAAAAATAAATTTATTTAACTCATTATTGTTTGGGATCTCCTTTTTTTGCAGGCCCTGTTTTGAATTGAAAAAGAGAATTATTTGAGCAACCAAATAATGGAAGGGGATACATTTTCAGTGTTAGGTAATAATGGTACACAAATAGATGGTAAGGTATTTCAGACATTTCAAAAGAGCTTTGTACAAGTGCAGAACATATTGGATCAGAATAGGTTGCTAATCAATGAGATAAACCAGAATCATGAGTCAAAGATCCCTGATAATTTGAGCAGAAATGTTGGTTTAATCAGAGAGTTAAACAATAACATCAGAAGGGTTGTTGACCTTTATGCAGATCTTTCATGTTCTTTTACCAAATCAGTAGATGCTTCATCTGAAGGGGATTCTAGTGGAAAAGCTACACATAAGAGGAGCAAACCTCTTTAGAAGGAGCAAAAATCCCCAAATTTGAAGAAGATAAATTAATGGTTAGATAATAGTATAACTTTTTTTTTTTTTTGGGTTTCTTCTAGTAGTTGTACTATTTTTAGTATCTTACTCAGAAATAATGACCCCTTAAGAAAGAAATCTATTTCCGTTGTTAATGTGCCCTGCAGATCTAATTGAATCAAAAATATCATCTTGCTGGTAAAATGTTGATTTTGTTCTTTCATACATTTCAGTATTTTGAATGCTCGTTAAATTCATGTTAACCTTTAAGCTTTCTGAGTTTTGAAAAGCCTAATGATATTGGTGTTTGTCCATCATTTTCTCTTCCATCCAAACCAAAGATCTCGAGTTTGAATCCTGGTAAACACGGATGAAAAGTGAAAGTAGTGGGAGACACTGTTTGAGTGCTCTCTCTCCCAAGAATCAAAGCTCACATCATTTTTTTTTGGTTTAGGAAAAGTTAGTATTGGTGATTTGTATGTGGAGAAGCAGAATGGTACTTTGATTGATACATACATTTCTGCAAAGATGCTCTGAGGGTTTTAGGGGAGGGAAAGTAGATCTTTTTAGTTCCCAATCACAGAGCACCACAGGATAGGAATCTCATATGAGAAATGACAGCTCTTTTTGACCAAAATTTAGTAAAAAAAATGCATTTATATGTTTAATGTTATCAAATACTGTAATAGATAAGGAAAGAAATGAATAAAGAATTCATAGATTTTCCAAGAGACAAGACATATATGTGAATAGTGATACCCAACAACATGACAAAGGGCCCTCTATTTAGATGAAACTGAACTTGTACATGCTTATCCCCTTCTTTACTTAGGTTTCTTTTTATTTGTTTCCTTGTTACTTTTGGGCCTCCTTTTTGCAAATTGCAATAAAAGTTGCTTTTATTACTGGCTTCCATTTGATCCCCACAAACATATCCTCCCTGGGCCCTCTCTTTCCCATAACTCCTCCCCCTTTTTCTCATTTTTCTTTTCCTCTTAATGGAAATAACAAGCTCTATTCAAAGGTATTCTACATCTTTGATATAGAGGGTGTGTTTGGTATGAATGTTTGATTTCGTAGAAAATGTTTTCTTGAAAAATAAGTGAGTTTATTCTTAATTATTTCTTATTGGTAATGAAGCAAGAAAATAATATTTCAAAAGCATTTATATGTAATCTAGCAAAACGTTATGAAGTCGGATAGGGATGAGGTCCACGAGGAGTGGGGGGTGAGGATGGTCAAGGGGTGAGGGTTGGGGGATTGGGTAGCTGAGGAGGAGATAATACACTTGAAATATCACTTATATAACTTATTTTTCCTACTTTCATTAGAAAAATCACTTTCCTCATTTATAAGGAACTTATTTTCCTAAAGAAAATGTTTTGTTTGGACATTTTGATAAACCCAAAATAGAAAAATTGAAAAACATTTTTTAACAAACACAAGAGTTTGTTTGGTTTGCGAACCAAGTTGTCTTGGGTTATAGTTTTGAAATTATAACCCTTGGGATAAGGTGACATAGCTAAAATCAAGTTTGTGATTAATCAAATAGGCGAGTTGGCCTGAATTTGAACAGGTCTACGTGGACTTTAGGGGGTAACAAACCCTAACTCAATTTGTTATCTATCTTAAATCTTTTTGTGGGAGTGCATCAGGATTCCATAAGGTCCAAAAATTGACTATAGTCTGTGAGTGGTAACTTTAAGATGAATCAAGAGAAAAGATTGAGCAAACTTTTTTTAATATATATTTTTATAATGATAGAAAGAAGAGTAAAAATTTGTTGTTTTGGTATTCAAGAAAAAACATCATTGATGGCCTGAAAAGATTCAACATACAAAGACAAAGACAATGCAAACATAGATATTGGTTGGCTTTGTTGGTGGACCCTCTGACTGAAGGTGAGATCCTAATGTGTGGCCAACATGGGTGATTGGCTTTGTTACTTGTATACAACACTTCTGTGGGTGTCACCTTATAATTTATTACATGTTCACTCTTGAACAATTATACTGTTTTTTCACATCTTCCTTTGTGTCTAACTTGAATGGATCTGTCTATCTATATATCAAATGAGTGTAATCACCTTTCTTTTCTTTTGTTTCTTTTTTTCTTTCATCTAGATGTACGGTGTCCGTATTAGAGTCTGGTTAATTTGGATTTATACATTGCAGAGTTTATATCAAATAAGATTAATTTTGATTCACGCATTTCCATACTTATTTATGAGAACAACGCTCCTAACAAGATTTTGTTTATATCCAGAGGTCGAACTCGAGACCTCTTATTAAGAATAAAGGGATTTCAATTCAATCATCCCAATACAATTATAAGGGTATAATCACCATTTTGCTATTGACTCTTAAGAAATTCTTGTCATCCACCATTAGCATACCATTTAGTTTGTTGTATCAATGAATCATCACAGATGTGTTAGTGCAATGACAATTTTAACATTTTGAGTTTATTTTGGGTGTGTCTAGAAAGTGTTTTGCAATTTTTTCATATTTGATTGATCAAATTTTTTGAAAAATATTTTCTTTAGAAAAATAACTTAGTTAAAAAATAACACAAATGACTTTTCTAATGAAATAGATAAATAAAACATCACAATTGATATTCCATAGTATTTTGTTAAGATTATATATAAATAATTTTATTAGAATATTTTTTGTTTGTATATATACCAAACACACACAAAAAAAAAGAGAGTAAGAAGCTTATATATTTTTCTAAAAATATTTTCCAATAGAACATTTTTCAAGGAAACTATTTTCCTTTATACTGTCTGCCTAGTCCCTAATTACTTGTCCACTTTTAAATTGACACAGTTATTAAGAAAACAATGATTGACATAATGAATTTATCATTTTATCCCTATTAATTATGAAATTGATGAATTACAAATTTAAGATTTTCAAGAAGTTTTATCTTTTTCAAAGTAATTAATCGAAGATATAATAAGTTAAAAATTTGTCATTTCTAAATAGACAACTAAAAACGAAAAATTGGACATAATTAGGGACAGAGGGAGTATCGAACACGCCCTTCATTATCTTTCTTTTTTCCCTTTTTGAGTAAATTAAGCATTGTCTTCATTTTTACTACTTTCGTACATGTCTCAAATAGTATTCCAATTTACGATAACTTCTTTATAGAAATGAGAAAAATATCTTTTGTAATTTTAAAATTGCTAAATTGATGATTAATTGTGAATAACTCTTACCAAACATCCAAGTAGGCATGTTACGTTCACTTAAATTGGCATGGTGGGTTTCCACGTTAACAAATATAGCCAAAGTTTTTACTGCTTAACAACCTCTAAATTTTTACCTTTTTACTTTTTTAATGAATATATATTCATTAAATTTTGTAATTGTCCACTACAAACTATTTCCAATCAAATTTATTTTTTGAATGACCAGTCATAAGTAATTTTAAACTGATAAAGATATAGTTAGTTCACTTTCTTTTGCTAAATAAAGATTAATGACAATTTGAAAAATAGACTTGGTAATTTATATGGTGATATAAAACTTGGAAAGGAGAATAAATGGAACATTCTAGATTATTTTAGGGTGATCAATAACACTAAAACCGTTGAGAAAGTTAAATGAAAAAAATGGTTGGACAGTGAAAGAAAATCATGAAAATGTCATTTAATTTGCGTGTGAAATCAAATTAATGGGAGTCTAATGCAGATAACGAACATTGTAATATTTTTACACAAATCTCATAGTCTTAAAATTTAATTACATTACATTTCTATTCTTTTTCAAATTACAAAAATCCTTTAAATTTGATAGAATTCGGATACATCTAAAAACGTCATGATACATCGCATTTCGGTTTCAAATACATCTTTCAACGTCCCGATACATCGCGTCTTGATTTCGGATACATCACTCAACATCCTGATACATCGTGTAGGTCTCTGATACATCACGTAAAGTGGTGTATCCGACTGATACATGCATAAAGTGATGTATACAAGAATAGCAGAAAATAAAAAATTTTGTAATTTTTTCTAATGGTAGAATAAAGAATATGATAAAATAAATTATGCATTTAGGTAATTTTTCCTATTTTTTTAAATCTTCCTTTCCTAAGAGTCCAAAATTGTGTTATTTGGGAAATTGACATAAATCCATCCAATAATAGAATAACATCTCTCTCACACTCTCTCCTTATATATTTTGTCTCAATTTACGGGACTCACTTTCTTTTTAGTTAGTTTAAAAAAGAATGATACAATTCTATATTGAGTAAGAATTTAACTTATAATTTACATTTTTTCTTTGATAAATAATTTATAGCCAAATAAATATTCATGACTTATTTTGTACTATAAACTTTAAAAATCTTTATTTTTTTCTTAAACTTTGTGTCGAGTTAAAATATGTCACAAAAGGAAGAGATTATATATCTATATATATATATATATATATTAGTTAACAAATATACTATACATATTAAAATTGACTGATCAAATATATAACTTGCCCTTTATAAATATAAAAAATAAATCCCCATTTAAATTTCATAGTCATAATAATTCACTCTCTTCCTGTATATATTGGCCCGCAAAAACAACTTGTACTTTTGTAGGTAATCCTTTGTTCCATATTTTTCTCATTGCAATTATTAATTATTAATTATTGATAGATAGATGAATAAATTAGATTTGTAATGTAGACCACAAGTACTACATTTGGTTTATCCACTTGTTGTCCTTTCAATCTAACTTATTAGGCGCTCTTTGATTTGTAACATTTTCTTATCTCCAACACCAACTAATAAACTAGGAAAACAAACCCTCATCATTAATAATTTAATGTAAAGTCTTGTTCCATCATACACCACTTCTTCTTGAAAATAAGAAATTAACTATGGCTAGTATAATTTATTTATTTTTCGTAAAGAAAGAAGATGTATCCAATCCTTTTATTTTCATTTATTGCTTTTAATATATGCTCATCTAATAACTTGAGGAGATAACAAGAAAATGGAAGTCCTTTTAAGAATTAAAGATCTTGATAGGATGGCATGGTACGGTAGATATCAAATATCATATATATATTGAAATTAAAAAATTTAACATTATGATTTGATTATTATGGTATTTGATATATACTTTTAAAAAAGTTTGGTATTTGATATGATATTGATATTTATAGAAAAAATATCGAAATATCGAATACCGTTGAAGTATATAATTAAATATATAAATTAAAACAAGTATATATGTAACTATATAATAATAGCAAATATAAATAATAGTTACCAATTATTTAGATGTTGAAATTTTGACTACTCTATCTTGATTTAAATGTTTTTTTTGGGTGATTGATTAATTAAGAGAACTATTTGTACTTTATTTTAATATTTCTACATGAATAAGATATTAGTCTGATATAATTGAGATGTTTCTTGCCAAAGTCATAATTCTTTATTATACGAATATTATAAGTTGAAGTTGACAAACTATAGTAATCGATTTATCATATCATAAAATACTGAAATCGAACTTTAAAATATTGAACCATACCAAATTAATTTGATATGATAATACTATAATATTTTTAAAAATCAAAAACCAAAATTACCGAATCAAAGTTTTCAATTAAATAGGTATAATTTATTTATTTATTTATTTGGTAAAGAAAGAAGATGTATCCAATCTTCTTATTTTTCATTTATTGCTTTTACTATATGCTCATCCAATAACTTGAGGAGATAACAGCGAAAAGGAAGTCCTTTTGAGAACTAAAGATCTTGACAACCCATTGAAGCATAATGGAGAAGCCAAGGATTACTATGTTTAACATATTATAACAAGTTATTTACTAATTACTGGGCGTTTTAGGTTACCAAATTAAGATTGATTTTAATTTAAACAGAACAATGATTACTTTATTTACTTACTTCCTCCCGTCTCATATTAAATAAGCATCTTACTCAAAGTGGTTGTTTCATGCTTTATCTGTTCGTAATTACTTGTCCACTTTTGAATTGACACACCTATTAAGAAAACAATTATTGATATAATGAGTTTACCATTTTACCTCTATTTATTATGAAGTAGATAATTAAAAATTTAAGATTTTCAAAAAGTTTTATCCTTTTTATTCTTTTCAAAGTAATTAATTGAGAGTATGATAGGTAAAAAAATTATCCTTTTTTTAATTTGTCAAAATGGACAAGTAAAAAAGGAAAAGCGGACAAATATTTAGGGACAGAAGAAGTATTACTTGATCATTTACTAAATCATGATAGAATTAATAATTTTTGTTTTATTTTACTCCTACATTAATATGACATCTGAAAGTTTGAATTTTTTTTTTGGAGATCTAAGAATAATTAAAGATAATTAAGCTATTAATAATTTCTTAGTTATCATATGTCCGTCTAATATGAAACGGAAGAATAATAGTGATTTAGTTAGGAAGTTCTTTGTTATGGTACTATTAGAACTTAGAGAAAATGAAGAGGGGTCAGTTTTGTGTTGGTCCCCAAATCCAAGCCAAGACAAACTAAACATACTTTAAAAATTAAACATTACATGTGAAATGGGAATCTGCTTTTCTTCCTCTTTTGTCCCTTCCACTTCCAGCAATAATCTTAAACCCTACCATTTTTTATTTTTTTCTTTTTATATTTCAAGTTAACTTCTCCTTGCACCTTAACTATGCATGATAATCAACGATGGTTGTGGTGGGAGTCCGGAATTAAAACAAACACTTTTTGAATTCTAAGCATCAAAAGGGATTCTCTCTAAAATCACATATCAAAACAGACGGTTCGCGCATTTATGAACGAATTATAATTAATATCACTTAGCCTGTCATTCCCGTCAACTCTCAATTCATCCAAAATAATACTTACACCAACTTTAAAGGTAGTACTCCCACAAATTAGCGAACTATAATTCCTTTTATTTCTTGCTTACGTGAATTTATATCTCTTTCTTCCTCACATGAATTTATATTACACCAAAAATAATCGTATTCATTATTTTCCTGAAATAACAAAACAAGACATCAAATGAATATTCAAATATTTTGAAGTGAACAACTAATTTGTTTTTACCTTGAAATGAATACAACTCCAAAACTTACGATCGAGATTTCTTGGAGTTCTCGATGTTTTTATTTTACAATACTCTTTGCATTTACAAACATCTGATTCAATTGAGTAGACATACTTTCGGAATTGTTGACACACGACTATCAAATTTTAAAAATCAAAATATAAAGTATAAAAAAAGTAGAAGATGAATGAAAAATGTGGAGTGAATAATCCATATTTATTGTTGAAGAAAAAAAGATATAGTTCACTTGAGGAAGAAAGAGATATAAATTCACGTGAGGAAGAAAGATATATAGCTCACGTGAGGAAGAAAGAGATACAATTCACGTGAGGAAGAAAGAGATACAATATGTGAGGAAGAAAGATATAAATTTACGTGAGAAAGAAAGAGACATAGTTCACGTGAGGAAGAAAGAGATATAGTTCACGTGAGGAAGAAAGAAATATAAATTCATGTGAGAAGGAAAGAGATCGATATAGTTCACGTGAGGAAGAAATAGATATAAATTAGTGAGGAAGAAATAAAAGGAATTGTAGTTCGCCCATTTGTGGACGAACTGCCTTTAAAGTTGGTGTAGTATAATTTTTGATGAATTGGGAGTTAATGGAGATGACGGGGTTAAGGATGTTAGTTATAGTTTGCCCATAAATGGACGAACTGTCTGTTTTGGTGTGTATTTTTAGGGAGGGTTCCTTTTAGTGTTTAGGGTTCAAAAAGTGTTCGTTTAATTTTGGTGGAGTGGTAAATACTTTTTCATTCTTAATCAAAGGTTTCAGGTACGAGTTCTCATGAATACTAAGTCGTCTTTGTTAGAAAGTGTTTTACTCCTTTAATGTGGGATTTTCTGGCGCAAATTTAATATAAGGTATCGAACACCAGATGGATCTGAAAGAAAAAAAAAAAGAAAAACTATGCATAGTTAAATAAGAAGATTAAATATTGTAGATCTGTTATGGACAATAGATTAGCTGCCTACATCACTTGATTAGTTGGATCCAGTTACATTTGTCTCACTATAAATATTATATCATATAGATTGATCATTGCCCATGCTTCTAGTGACTAATTATAGTCTACTAATTAAAATATAATCACCATGACAAAGGGAACATTTTATTATATTTGGATAATGCACCACAAACTGACAGCATATAATATTCCATCCAATGAAAAATGGCTTAAAAATATTTTTATTTTATTGCTAGCTTGTCTAACCTTTTTCCAAAAGCATGCTTTCTTTCCATTATAACAACATAATTTTTTTTTAAAAAAATGTGTCAGAAGATGGTGCTGAAATTTCTAAGAAGATTATGAGTTAATTAGAACATAATCACAAGAAAATAAAAATAAAATTATTAGATTTAAAAAGATTGTCAAATCTACATCTCTCAAGGGTACAAGCAGAGAGTTTTTCGAGTAAATTTTAGGTTTAGCAAACATAAAAAATCACATTTGTATGTTATAACTATAGTTTGTATAATTGCGCTCCATTATGTTTGCTATGGAGCATCAAATCTGTATAAATCGCTGGCAGTCTCTCATTTGTATAAATCGCTTGCAGCCTCTCATTTGTATAAATCGCTTGCAGCCTCTCATTTGTATAAATCGATGACAGCCTCTTAATTCAATTTTATGTGTTTGTATATCTACATAAAATTTGAATTTGTATACAATTGAATCGAAATAAAACGTTTGTATATCAAATCTCTCTCTCTCTTTCTCTCGCTTTATACAACACAAATTATACATTGTAATTTGTATAATATGTGTTTGTATAAAGCAAGAAAGAGAGAAAGACAAAAGAGAACTAGGCTAGGGAAGATCTGTAGTTGTATAATTATAAGTGTATAAGACGAAAATATATGTATTTGTATTTGTATATACAGTTTTCTCTCGCTTTATACAAACACAACACATTTTTATACATTTGTGTTTGTATAAAGTGAGATAGGCGAGGGAGACTGGTGAGCGAGAAAGCTGGGGAGAGAGACGAATGACAGTTGTTTGTTACGGGTAAGGGTGTCAAAAATGAACCCAAACATAGGTAACCCGCCCAGAATTTTAAGGGTTGGGCTCAAGATAATTTGAATTGAGTTCAATTTCAACCCATTCAAGCCTAACCCATTTTAAGAGAATCCTCAATTGAGCCCAATTCAATCTCTAATTTCAACCCATTTTAAAACTCTTTACTAAGATATGTTCCTATATTAAAGGTATGAATTATTATCTATTTAACATCTTTTAGGATTTATCTATCCATTTGTTACTTTTTTAGAAAAAAGCTTGAGCTGAAATTTGCATTGTGATTATAAAAGTTAAATATCACTATATTAAAATTATTGAGATTAATCGGGTCAAATTGGGCGAGTCAAAATCCAACCCGTTTTTTAGCCCATTTGAACCCAACCCATTTGAGCCCAAAGTAAATTTGGGCGGGTCAAAACCCAACCCGCCCATTTGACACTCCTAGTTACGGGTTACAATTAAATCAAACTGTGGTTATAGCATTTAATTTGAATTAATAGTTTGCAATTTTATACAATTTTCGCTTTTCTTTATGACTTAAAAGAATAGTATAAGCGTTTCAATTACAACCGCTTTATATAAATTTTCAAGTATTTTCAAACCTACGAGTGTACATAGATCGAATTAGTTCAGATTTTTTAAAATTCAAATCAAATTGTTTGTATTAGATTTCTAAATCTATAAATCAAATTAAACTACAAATCTCGGGGTTTTGTTAGATTTTTAAGGGTTTTTTGAGTAAAGTATTAATACAAACATATTATTTTAAATAGTTTATTGTAGCTAAAGAGTTACTATTACTATAATAAGTTTTAGCTCGTGGCAAAAAATAAGAATTAGCTACAAAATTTACTATGGCGAAAAAGACATGGCTATATCATTTAACTATTACCACAATAACGTTTATCGCATGGAAAAAATCTATGACTAGCTACAAGATTTTATTGTAGTAATAAAGTTGTAGCTATTTAGATAATTATTGTCACGATTATTAGTAACGGTAGCAAAATGAGAAATAAGCTTTTCTAGTTTGACTTTTGTGGCAAAAATATTTTACGAATTTGAATTGTCATACAAATGTATATGAAGTACAAAATAAATTAGCAGAACAAGGATAGCTATTAATAGATGTCAGGCTAGTTGGAAGAATTAGAATATACAACCTCAACGAATTTTCACAATGAATTAATCACTAGACTAAATCTTTAACTTGTGTCAAGATGTGCCAATATATATGTAATTTTCTGGCTAAAGATGGATCCGCCCCTGTAAATGATCATGTAAGTGTAATATGATTCAAGTGGGCAAATTATGCACAAAAATAAAAAAATATTAATCAACATTAAATTTCTGTGCACTTAATATTTTCAAAATCATTCATTATGATTTATGAAACTAAATTATAAAAAATGAGTTACTTATGAGGGAAGAAATAAACTTGGATGAGGGAGGATGAAGGACTTTGTCCAAACCTCAACACATATTTCTTCCTCAATTTTTTGACCTCCAACAACATACAAAACTATTATTAAATGACAAAATTATGAGATTGTGATGCAATAAAAAGATGGATAATATTGTTGGAATTGTCCAAAATGTTAAACAATTGGATCAAAGGCATTGCCCAAGTAATATCCAAAATAAATGGCACAGGTCCACCAAAAATAGAGAAAAAAATAAACTGCCCTTTCTGTACAACTCCTTAACTACATCAACAAATGGGCAATTTTTCAACTATTGCTCTCCCCCAAAATTTTGTTGCACATTCTCCCTTTGGCAACTAGCAGATTATACGAGCCTTGAACAATAACCGCTGCTCGCTGCTCAATAAAGAGAACCACTTTCTTAGGCAATCAGTTGGATTTGCAGCTGGGGCGGCTTCAATGTTACTTCCAACAAGTTCCTCAAACCTAAGAGGAATTAGGCCAACTAAAGCAATTCCAATGGAGAACTGGAGGTGGAGACCCATTCTTTTGGAGTCGCATTGCGAAAGTAATGCACAGAAAGAGCTTCTTAATCTCTGAATCCTAACATCTTCATATCCAAAAGCTTCAAGTCCACTCCTGTAAGAGATATCATATATAAAATGTCGGCTTAGCATGAACTGAATAAAACCAAAAAATATCCATGTAGAAACACCGCTATAAACATAAACACAAACACAATTAAGAGATTCCTATAAAAAATAAATGCAATTAAGATATAGAAGCATTGAGGTTACAATAACTAGCCCTCCATCCAAAGGTCAATTTATTTCATCCAACTGATGATTGTGACCAGTATCTCTACTTATTCACATAACTTAAAACATGGTACCTAGTTCTAAAATAATCAAATGCCTCAAAAGAAAAGTGACTTGTGGTATTCCAACTCTGTTCCCCCGTCAATCTCATTCCAAAAGCTGGTTGCAAAATCATGCATACAAAAGGACATTCAGATACCCAACTACTATGTGAAATTTCATCTTTTCTATTGCTTACAAGGAGTTGATAGACTCTAGCAAATGCAGAATGAGTTTGTTCATTCATCTCTGTAGGGCCTAGAAGACTTTTCCTAGCACCCCTTCAGAATTCCAACTCATGTCGCTGACTATAAGGCAATAAAAAATCTAATTTTCTTGATATGTAACAATATAATATAAGTAAACTATCTACAAAAAACGTCTTTTTTTTAACTTTATCATTTCTTGTTGATGTCTATAGCCATGTCTTAAAGCTTTTCTCCATTGGAAACACCTATAGACAGATAGGTTTGTGCTAATTCTGCCTACCAAATCAATGAAATACTGAGGTTAGTGTAAGTCCAAAAGAGATCAGGCCAATAGTGTCCATTAAAGTTCTTATTTGCATGAGTGCTAGAGAATAGACCACCAATGGGAAAACGGTTGGGAAACAATTTGAGTTCGTTCGGTTCCCTGAGCAGATGTACTTGATCAATCAGAGTACATAACTGTCAACATATACATATATGAATGGATAAACTGGTCGTAAGATTTCTGGATGGCCAAACAAAAACCTTTAAAGTATCAGCAATGCCACTTATATTGAACTATGGAAAAACTTCAGGATAGGGAGAAATATAATAAGGATCAGGATATTATCCCATAAGAAATGCAATGATTTGGTTCATAACAAGTGTGCTTCAATTTCCGAAAGAAAAAGAATACATCATATATGATCAGGAAATGGTAAAAACACAAGTATGCAGCTCAGGTCATCAACAACAATCAAAATGCCAATAGAGATCGTTCTCATATTTCCCCACTTAAAACTTGCACTATGTACAAGATAAATGCTGAAAATAATTTACCATGTTCGGTCAGTTACCTTCCAAGTTGACCAAGAAGAGTAGTGATAGCAGCAGCATTGTGCTCTGTTGAACAATATTCCAATAACTTCAATAGTGGACAGGCAATTTTGTCAAACATCCAATCCCAGCTCTGCTTGAGAGATAAAAAATAACAGAATTAGGCAGAAACTTCTGAGAAATGAACTGAAAAGAAGGA
>JAJOOS010014735.1:0-23375 GCA_029582725.1 Solanum chiquidenum | reverse complement strand
ATACCTAACTTATCACTTTGCATGTAATACACTAGAAAAGAATTACTATTATTAGGATTACCGCGTTATGAGCTTATGGGGAACACATTCCTAGTTACTTTTAATAATCTGAATATAAATAAATACTTAGTTCAAAGTTATCTTTTTATTATTTTTTATTTTATTTCAATTTAAATCCCCCATTTTTATATAACGACTATCGAGTTAAATATTTGTTATTGACAATATTCTTCCATATTCTCTATGGGATCGACCCCGACTCATAGTTGGGTAAATATATTGCATACGAACGTTTATATTTCTTTTCAAGAAGTATATTTGAACGTTATCAGACATGTAGATCGAATATCCACATTTGTTTCAAGCATTCAGTTACTTTTATTCTCTTACCATTCGAGGACGAAAGTTTGTTTTAGTGGTAGTGATGTAATGACCCGTTAGGTCGTTTTGAGCACTATGACTATTTTGTCTCCCCTGATAAAATTTTAAATAAAAATTTCAAACTATTTGGTAACTACGAGTATTTAGTTGATGAGTTTTTATTAAATAATTAATATAGTTGAATAGTTAATGGGACAAATCCATAATTTATATAATATTCTTAGATGATGAACTAGGGCTAGGCATGACAAATTAACGTATGTTGATAATGTTGCATTGTTGATCACACTTGTTGTGAATAAGATGGGTGAATTATCATTGACATAAAATCGTGACTTAACTGTATGATCTTGAGGATATACTTATGTTTGTGATTGTGATGTATTGAATGGATCGGTTGTCATGTTCCGGCATAACTAACTTGGATCGCTTGCCACGTTCCGGCATAACTAACTTGGATCGGTTGCCACGTTCCAGCATAATTATTGGATCGGTTGCCATGTTCCGGCATAACTATAGGATAAGTTGCCACGTTCCGACATACTAACTTGGATCGATTCCACGTTCCGGCATAACTAACTATTTGGGTTTGGGTTCCATGAGAGGACCAATGATGTGACTTAATTGTGTGACTTGAGAAAGGTGTTAGTCGTTCGTAAATGTTAATGATATTGTAAATGTTCGTTATACATGTTGGACTTGTTGGGTATAGTGGAAGGGTTGAGTGTTTAATGGGTGAGTAATAGATAGTAATGGTTGCTCGGGTGTTGTAATGGCAAGAAGTAGAGGTAGCGTGTGTGATGAAATATGCTTATGTGGATTTCACCTTGGGGGAAAGAGATTGGGTTGAGTGTTAAGGGAGCGTGATGTAATGCATTATGTGACTATGGTTGGGTAATGTGACGAGGAAGTAAGGGTGTGACGTGAACGGTTAGTTGAAATGTTGGTGGTTGTATTTGGGGGAATTTCTCTACGTGCTAGTATGGTTAGGCTATGATCAAGTACCTGTTAGGTAGGTTGATGGAGAAGGATGTTAATAGTCAGAATACTAGTGTATATTGGAGGTATGTCAAGAAAGGGGTAAAGGTGGAGAAGCGAGTGTTTATTTCATGATCTTATTAGTTGACTTATTATATTATGTGGTGGGCGTCGGGTAGATCGATGATGCCTACCAGTACGCGTATTTTGTACTGATACTACTCTTACTATGTCTTTGACATAGTCTAAATGCAGGATTGGTAACGTTTCATTAGGTGAAGACGAATACAATCTCCAGCAGCTTCTATCCTTCCTTCCGCATGGTGGGAGTTGTGTCTTTTATTTAATTGTCCAGTTGAGCTTTTAGTAACTCTTGTACCTGTTTAGACTAGATACATGTGAGTTGTTTAAATTACTTTACAAGTTTAACTAATAAGGTGTCCAAGGATATTATTTATAAAACCATAGTATTATATTATTTATTTCTATTTTCTTTAAATTTCCGCATGTTTTTACTATTGAAATATGAGGGTTCTCCTACTTAGGTGTTAGAGTGGGTGCCCGCACGATCCGGTGAGTTGGGTCGTGACATATGACTAGTATAAAACCACAAAATTATATCACTCGTTCAAAAGAATTGTATTCTTTGATGAAAAAGTGTCACTTAAAATATTGTGGTTTTCTCATGATATGTCTATTAAAATAAATTTATTTGTATACACATGAACATTGGTGAAAAGTGGTATGTTATGTTTGTGTTGTAAAACAAACACATATTGCCCTTATTGGACCGCTGAGACTATGGTCATGGGTAATTCTATAACAAATTGAATGTTATGGAAATGTCCTTCTAAAAGGACATCTGGCAAGGTGCTGACTCTAAAACAATGTTTGTATTTGACAAAGTTATAAATAAATAAAAAATTATAGGAAAAATATTACCTCACTGAAGGTCTTTTCAAATCAAGTATTTCTATTTGTTCTTACTTGCTTGAATCAAATTGTTTGTGACATGAACATTTGGGACATATCAATTACAAAACCTTACAAAAACTGATCAACTTAGAAGTTTTGCCTAACTTCTAGTGCAATAAATCAAAATATCAAGTATGTGTTGTTGAAAGAAATTTTAATCCCTTAGAATTGAATTACACTGACATTTATGATATGAAGTCAACACCATCTCGTGGTGGAAAAAGTGTTTCATAAATTTTATTGACAATTGCACTAGATATTGTTATGTCTATTTGCTGAATAATAAGGATGAAGCAATAGAAACATATAAGCAATATACAACTGAAATTGAAAATTAGTTGGATAAAAAGATTGTCATGATTAGAAGTGGTAGATGTGGAGAATATGAATCTTCTTTTGTAGAATTATATTTTGGAAAATGGAATCATCCATCAAATTACTACACATACTCACCTCAATCTAATGAAAATGTTGACAAAAAAAGAAATCAAACTTTAAAGGAAATGTTGAATATCCTACTTATATGTTCAGGTTTATCACAAAATTTGTGGGGCGGTGCTATCATTATAGCAAAAGAGAACAACAAAAATTTTGTCTGTTCAGAAAGAGAGAAACAAAAAGTTTTGTTTGTTAGTAAAGGGAGTAACCTAAAAAAAAATTGTTTGTTAAGAAAGGGAGCAATAAAAAGTTATGTTTATTCAGGCTTTGTTGTATCCTGATAGAGAATTGCTTGTCGTCCCTTAACGTATATATAAGCAATAACTCTTGAAAGATAGTGATCTAACAATTTCCAATACAATTTATTCCATATGAGAAATGGAAATGAGGGACCTATTTCCAAACGGGTCACAATAGGACCTAAGATTGTGGATTGTATGTTCATTGGATATGCTACAATGAGTAAAACATGTTGATTTATGGTTCATAAGTCTGAACCGTCTGATAGTCAAGTGAAGGGTCTAAACGACCGTGGAAAGAATCAAAGGAGAATGTACTTAATAAAGCGATACAGAGGCGTAGTAAATGTCAATGGAAAAAATTACTTCCTCCGGATTTGATTTTGTAACATTTCTTCTTGGAAATGAGTCTATTTAGTCGAAGAAGATATGTCTTCTATGGACTCATCCTTTTTGGAAAGAGGCTGTCAATAGTAGGATAGATTCAATCCTGAGCAACCACACTTGAGAGTTGGTTGATCTTCCTCCAAGAAATAAACTTTTGGGTTCAAAGTGGATCCACAAAAGCAAAAGAAAGTTGATGAAACTATTGACAAATACAAAGCAAGACTTGTTGTCATAGGCATTAGACAATAAGAAAGCCTTGATTATTTTGACAAATAATAGCCACTAAGTAGGATTACATCAACTCAGATGTTAATTGCGCTAGTTGCGGTATATGGCCTTCAAATTTGTCAAAATGGATACGAAAACATTTTTTTTTAAATGGAAAATTGGAGGAGAAATTTACATGGAACAACCCAAGGGCTTTGTGGCTCCTGGCAAAGAAAAGAAAGTCTGTAAACTTGTTAAGTCACTTTGTGGACTAAAATCAAGCGCCCAAATAATGACATGTGAAGTTTGACCAAACTATGTTGGCAAATGAATTCAAGATTAATGAATGTGATAAATATTTTTACATTAAAGACATTCCAAATCACAAGGTCATTGTTTTTTTTTATGTTGATGACATGTTGATCATCAAAAGAGACATTTTTGACATAAATGCTACTAAGCATATGCTAGAAAGTAACTTCGATATGAAAGGCATTGAAGTTACTGAAGTGATTGAAAAGGTACTTGACAAGTTCAAGCATTTGGATTTCAATATTGTCAAGACTCCAATAAATGTGAGATTTGTACTTCAAAAGTATGAAGACAAAAGTGACTCACAATTGGATTGTGCTAGAGTATTAGGAAGTATGATATATATCATGAAGTGTATGCGATCAAATATAGCATGTGCTATTAGTAAACTGAGTCGGTTCACGAGTAATATCAATCAAACTCATTGGATGACAATGAAAATGGTTTTGGAGTATTTAAAACATACTTTAAAACTATTGCTTTGCATTATAACTAATATTCAACAGTATTGGAAGAATATAGTGATTCAAATAAAATCACCAGGTCAATGAAGTAAAATCCACGAGTGGATATGTATTTACTCTTGGTGGAGGAGCAGTCTCTTGGAAATCTTCCAAACAGAAATGTGTCGCTCACTCTACCATGAAATCTGAGTTTATCACTCTAGATAAGGCCAGTGAATAAGTTGAATGACTTTTAAATTTCTTGAAAGATTTTTTGCCCAAACCGTTAGCTCCAGTATGCATACACTGTGAGAGTTAATTTGCAATAGGTAGGGCATTGAGCATGATGTATAACGGAAAGTCTCGTCATATATGACGTAGACATAATATCGTTAGAAAACTACTCTCTAGTGGAATTATCATAATTGACTATGTAAAGTCAAAGGATAATGTGTCGGATTCACTTACAAAAGGCTTAACTAGAGAGGGAGTTGATAGATTATCAAAGGGAATGGGACTATGGCCGAGGACAAGTCATTGTGGCGGTAACTCTACCTAGAAGACTGGAGATCCCAAGATCTAGGTTCAAGGAGATCAAACAAAGTCATTGATGACGGTTCAACATTGTCAAAATATTTTGTATGGTTCATTCTCATGACAAGTCAATGTTCAGTAACAAGGATAAAAGCATTAGAAATTTTTAATGGTTTCTAAGTTTGATACAGGCTATATCATATGGTGTATCTATTGGATAACACATTTAGAAATCACCTATGTAAGTGTGAAGTGTAAGCCGCTTCAAGGAGAATCTGGTAAGGCCAGTTCTCTACGCACTTATAAACCAAGATGTGTTCATGGATGAAACGAACAAAATAATGACAACCAAAAATAGTTCAAGGGTTGATTGTGTGACTTATGTTGTCTAGGTATACACCAAAGCTCGACGGCTCAAATATATCAAATCTACCGATTGACTGAGTATATTTGATATATGTTCACTATGGAAAGTTCAAAGGAAAACCCACTTATCCAGATGCAATCAATCCTTACTTACAAATTACACAGTTTTTCATGCATATGTTTTAACAATAGTCATTCCCTATTCATGTAGGAGATTGTTGGGTTTTAAAGGTGTGAACAAGAAATGAAGGGTTGTGACTCTCCTTAAGGGTTGTGACTATGCCGAAGGGTTGTGACCTTTATGAAAGGTTGTGTCTTTTCTAAAGGGTTGTGACCTTCTGAAAGGTTGTGCCTTTTTCAAAGTATTGTGACCTGTCTGAAAAGTTGTCTTCTTTCCAAAGTGTTGTCACCTTTACCCTTTGTTGGCTATAAATAAAGAGACTTTCTCTCATTTTTTTGCATTGAATTCTTCCATTCTTTTGCATACATTTCTTACAAAATAAAATCGATCGATCGTGTCTGTGTATGTGATTCGTTGTTATCATTTTGAGTTCGTTAAAATTATCGAAGTTTGAGGTACCGCTACTTCTTTAATGGTTAATCCGTTTTATCTTGTGAGGAATTAATCTGCAACCTCGGGTACTTGAGGGGATTAAATTTCTTAAGGACACACAGTGGGTTATGTGGACTCGGATAGTTCTTTTCTTTTTCTTTTCATCTTTTATTATTTCTGATTTGCTAATCTGAATACAGGAGATAACAATATTTATAAATGAAGATGATAAACATTTTGAAGATCTGAATTAGACATGATAGAGGAGAAGTATATACTCTCTCCATTTTATATTAGTTATCAACGTTATTAAAAATAATTGTCACAAAACGCTTGTCATATTATGCAAAATCAAATTAGAATTTTTTTTTTCATTTTTCCATTAAAATTAACTATTTAATCAACAAAAGGATGATTAGATATGTTAATTAAAACGAAGAAAATGAAAGGGAAAAAAGCAAGATAAAGATAAAAAATAACTGAAAATAAACCATTATATAACAGACAATTTCATATAAATAATAGGCTAAATAATGTAATTGTAAATTATTTTTACAGTGAATAACTTGTTATCTACTTCTTTCTTTCCGAAATAATGAAACACCAAAAAGCTCCTCTTTTGTATGTGCGTAATAATATGATATCATCACATTTAATCAGTTCCTGCAATTGAATTTATGTTTAATATCTTTAATGGAAAAAAATATGACATCATATCAAAACAAAAGTTTATTGACAGTAATAAAAAATTAAAGAACTTACAAACTAAAAACATTTTACCATACTAATAATATATCAATCAAAAATAGAGTAAACAATCTTATATTTCTGAGATCCATTGTAAATTAAGAGGGATTTATAGTACAAAGCAAAACACATATTAGACTTTTGGGCTTCTATAATTATTGCATGATAAGGTGAGAGACTAAAAAAATTCTATCTTCTTTTATTATCATTAAATAAATATGTAAGAACAATGGAAAATTATTGAAAACGCTAATGCTTTATTTGAATTTTTAAAATGAAACAATTGAAGGAAAATTCAAAATAAATAAATAAAGGATATTCTAAGCCATAGATTAAATTAAAATTTTATGTAAGAGATACTTATATAAGTCATGAGTAATTATCTCTTATAAATAAATTCAATTAATAAAGAAAAAAAATACTTTATCTCTTATAAATAAATTTAATTAATAAAGAAAAAAAATACTTTGTATGTTAATAAAATATTGTCAAGTTAAAATTAGAAGAAGGTCCAAAATAAGATTAAAAAATAAAATAAAATATTAAGAGTAGAAATTAGAGAGGTGTGAGTGAAGAGTCTTTATTGCAAATGTTCATCCATTTAATAAAATATTTATTATCATAAATTAAGTTATTTATTTTTATAATCAAATAATTAATTTAAATAAGAAAAAAAGTCAAAAGTAGAAAAAAAGAGATAAGTACAAATGAAGATTATAGAGAGGTGTGACGTCACATCTTCTATATTCAACTTTATTAGTATTATATATATAGATTACGTCATCAATTCAAGTTGTCTTACTATAACAACTTGGAAACGAGCTTTTTATTTGCAACACGAATACTCTGCATATTTGTGATTTTTTTATACCTCAAATTTAAAGGGGAAAGGACCAAAATTAATATATATTAGTTTTATTGTTTTCTGTTTTTTAACAATGTGAAGAAAAAAGTCTCTTCTAATCCAACATTAAATAATTATGTATCATTTTATTTTTTCTTAATAGATTATCTATTTTACCTTTGATTATTTTAATAAATATTCTTCTTCTTCTTTGACTTTCATTTTTTTTTCTTCAAAAATATGTTAAAACTAGTGCACTTGGCCGCGCTTCACGCGGTTATGAAAAGAATTAAAATAAAGTTACATATTAATATCAATAATTACTTTAATAAAAGGAATTTTTTATTAATCACATAATTTCATAGAAGAGAAGCTATACAAAATATTTAGGTTAAATATGAAATTCATTAAGAAATCAATATATGTGGACTTCGGGAAGTTAAATATTAAAAACAAATTTCATAGAGAAAAAGAGAAGGTAATATTAGAACTACTGAAATGTAAACTTGAGATGTGATATTTTTTTCTTTTTTATTTGGGATCTTTTTAAGTATAATTTATATATATTTAGGTAAACTTGATATCTGGTCGTTCTTTTCTGCTTCTTTGTAATCTTTTTAATTATATTCTTAGTATAATTTTTCGATAATGTGTAACTCATATTGCCATTAATAGTTAATATCCATGACTATATCGTTAGCCAACACTATTTTTAATAATTATCCACAATTACTATTACTTGTCGTCGTCATCACCCAATCATCACATGTTTTAATTATTTTTATTGTACAATATTAGATTAATTTAATATTTGATTAATAATTTTTTAATAATTAAATTTTAAATAAAAAAAGTTTACATATTTAAATGATGAAAAATAAAAATCTTAATTAGTTAGATTCCATATCTTAATATATTATTATTATAAAAGTGAGATGAATTTACCTGAATAAATATTATTATTTTTGAAGAGTGTTATCATTATAATATAATCAAATTATCTAAGAATTACATAGAGGTCTAAAGAGAAAAAATTAAATGTTTTAAAAAAAAACTCACGATTTATATCTTCACAAACACAAACAAATAATATTAAGTGTATGATTTCAACAAAGAAAGAATTGTAAGTATATTAGACATATCAAATTATTTTACCTTGTAAAATAAAATTATGCAAGAATTTCTAACTATTTTCATTATAGATATATCTCTTATAATCTGCAAAATATGATTAAATAAGTTGAAAAATTATCTAGCAAAAGAAGAAAAATAGAAAGAATAAGGAGAAAATTGCATTTAATCAAAGATCCTCCTACACATATAATCATTTTGACAAAACATAAATAACTCAAAAGGAAATAATATAATAGAACCATTACTTCTTAAGCACCTAAAAAAAAATAAAGGATAATCAATATATATAGCTCAAAATCCATTAATCTCCATCTCTGGATGATTTCATTTCATCCTATATACAAGAGTCAAGAAAAATAATAACAAATAGATTATTAGTCCTAAAATGAATCTCAAGATAACAAAACAAAATAATTTACCTAGAAGAAACAAAAATATGCTTTGACATATTAGCCTTACTTGCTAATTAAAAGTAATATATGGAATCATATTTGAAAAAGATAATACACCTCAAAGCTTACAAATATTGTAACATGTCTGCCACTAATTCTCTAACCAAAGATGACTACAAAATAACACACAATTTTAGTGTGATTTTATAGTGTTAATATAACCTTCCACGTTAAATAATTAGTGGTTATGAATATGAAAGGTTTGGGAGTTATAAATATTATTAATACTAATTCAAGAATATAATTTATATAATTGAAGAGGTATAAATTAAGAAGATGATTTTGCAAGAAAAAAATAATTGAAAGAAATAAGAAACAATGTCAAAAAAAGAGAAAAATAAATAAATATGAATGGAGGCCATAGAGAGGTGCCACATCACCTTCTCTATTTTCCTCCGTTATATATATATATAAGAAGTGTGCATGAGCAAAACCAAGAAAGAGGAGATTCAGAGAAGCACAATCTAGAAATTGCACAAAAAGAAAACAAAAGGACATAAAACAGACCAAGCATAAGAGATGATTCATAAAAGTACAATGAACAAACAATTGCACAAAAGAAAACAAATCGATGAAAACAACAAAGGGAAAACGAAAAACCTACCAATTTGAAGCTTGAAGAATCTGAGCTGTAGAAGTTTAGCTGAGAGAAGGTAAGCTGATGGTTCACTTTTGATTTGTCTGATTTCCGTATATATGTAAAGGCAATAGTTCAACATACATGCAAATTAATATAGAACCCTCCACGTGTTGAACGACCAATAGAAGAGGGCTAGAAAGAGTAAGAAGGGATCAATTATAGGTTTTTTGTATAAAGGTACAAGCACTTAAGGTTAAAGGTACAAGCACTTAATGCCCTGATACTTGTAAAAAGATACAAATACCTAATGCTAAAGGTACAAAGAGTTAATGCCATATTAGTCCCATTGTTGTTGGCTTATATAAAAGAGAAATATATATATATATATATTTCTTCAGCTTGCCATCTAATAATTTGCATATTCACCCTAAAATAGAAGATGAAAATATGAAAGAATGAAAATAATTCAAATAACATTACACATTTGAAGAAGATAAGATCCATTAGGAGAACAGTTTTAGGTAATCACTTTAAGTTTAAATTCAATAAGTAACCGCTTTCCTAAGTTGTAGGATTTTTTTTATAGCATTAATTATGTGGATAAGTTACTTAGTTTAGGCTAATGAGATTCTCTAAGTTACATATTTTTGAATTTAAATTTCAATTTTATATTGATTGTTTGCTTTTTCATCACTTGAAGTTTTTTATTTTATTTTAAATTCACTAAACAATGTGTATTTAAAAAAGTCACATTTAAAATTTTATTTATTTATTGACAATACGTGAGGATAAAATATTGATTGGTTGCACTTTCACCGCTTGATAATTTTAATTTTATTTTAAATTAATTAACTAAATGTGTATTCAAAAAAGTAACATTTAAAATACTATTTATTGACTATAGAAGTATAGGTGAAGATAAAATTAGTTTTTGAGTGTTTATAGATGTAACGACCTGATTTCCATCGTTATGGAGAAGTTATTGGGGTCAGAAAACTTTTTCGTAGTAACTTGAAATTTCCTAGCCTAGTCCAGATTTGGACGAAATCAGAGTCTTTAAGGTGTAGGGAAATCTGGTAACAATCGGGTGAATCATTTATGATTTTGATTACATGAGTAGTTAGATAAATCGTTAAGGAATCCGTACGACTTTACGAAATTGAATTCGGGCGAGTAGAGCTCCCAAAATCGATATTAGCGTAAAGGGTATTTACTGAGCGTCGTGGGTTAGAGGTGTTTTGTAAAATGAGAATTTTGGAATTCTTGAAATAACTCTCTGTCTTGAGAATGCCGCTTTGGCGCTGGGTTTTGACGCTTTGGCGGGGCCGCCATGGCGGGGCGGGCCCGACGCGAATTAAAGTCGTTAATAAACCCCTAAACGACCTCATTATGCACTTTTCAACTTTTTGAGCTAAGGAACGACCCCCATGCGACTCTTACTCATTTTTCACCACTCTTGAGGCTAAAGGTAAGCTTTTCACTCCCCGAATTCATTTTTCGATCCGTAGAACGTAATAGAATGGGTGACCATTGATTGGGGGGGCGGGGTTGTTACAGATTCTATGGTGGAAAAAGCCCTAAATTGGGTATTAGGATCTTGAGTTTGGTCTAGAGTTATTGGGTTTGTTACAATCGGGATAATTAAACCTTTGATTGTTGATCCTTGCATATAAATTGTTGTTTGTAGACCTAGAACAAGCGGAAAGAATCTGGAAAGGGAAGATTCAAGTGCCTTAGGGGATTCAAGCTTGGATTCGAGGTAGGTGATGGTTGTGATTCTATGATTGTGTGATGTATGTTTATTCTTGCTTCATTATGATACATGTATGTATGTGAATATTGCATTATTAATCACACTTGTTGTAAAAGAGGATAATTGAATAATTGTATGTCATGAATCACCTCTTGATGTATGATTGTGAGAATATACATTGTGATTGTGATTGTGGTTTGTTGAATGGGCGGGTGTCACGATCCGACACACTAACTTGGATCGGATTGCCACGTTCCGACATAAACATAGGATCGGCTGCCACATTTCGGCATAACTAACTTGGATCGGATTGTCACGTTTCGACATAAATATGGGATCGAATTGCCACATTCCGGCATGCTAACTGTTTGGGCTTGGGTTCCATGAGAGGACCATTGAATTGGGTTCCTTGAGAGGACCATGGAATTGGGTTCCGTGAGAGGACCATTGAATTGTGTTGTGTATCCACTTGTGATGAGTTCGTTCATATCTAATGATGATTAATATTGGAAGACGATATGTTGCTCTAAATTGATATAACTGTGATATGTGAGAATCGTGAAGTTGTTCATTGTTTGTATATGTTGATGATATTGTATATGTTCGATATGTGCATGTGATTATATTGTTGTATTGACTAATGTATGCTACACTTAGTGAGATAGTCGCGTGATACTACCAGGACACGGTGGTTGTGTACTGATACCGCACTTGCTCTTTCTTTGTTGAGTACAGGGCATCTTTAAGTGGCTATTGATAGACCCCAACTAGGTGACTATGAGCGTGACCGGATTCAAGGGTGAGCCAGTTCTTTCAGGCTTCTATGAATCTTCCTTGTTTAAGTCCACTCTTTTCGGACTCAGACTTTTTGTTTAAGGTGTTGTTAGTTTTGGGGTTGTACCCCTTGTTCTTAGACTTGTCGTTAGTAGAGTTTTGGTACATTGACTTTCAGTATCTAGGTTATTTCTTCCGCATTCTTAGTTAATTCTTTCGCATTTGTTAGTTATTGTTGAACTTTTGTTAGAGTTTATGGAAACTCTATTTTCTTTCCTTAGTAGTTGACTTATATGCCGTAGTTTTTAGATTGATTGCTTGGTTTGGGTTTTAGTAGTTGGTTCTCCCACCGGATGGTTAGTATGGGTGCCAATCACGACGGCCTGGGTCGTGACAAAGTTGGTATCAGAGCGCTAGGTTCGTTGATCTCATTGTACCAAAATGAGTCTAGTAGAGTCTTGCGGAACGATATGAAGACGTCCGTACTTTCCTTCGAGAGGCTGTAGGACTTAGGAAAAACTCAGTTCTTTCTACTCCTTCGTGCTATAACTTGAATCCAATTGGTAACTGGGTGATACAAATTGGTATCTTTCCTTATTCACTCTATGGTCCGAACTAGAGCAACAAAAGTGGTAACACCATCACTAGCAAAAAAGGTTATGTATAGGCTACTGACTATCTAATAGAGTCGGCATTTGGAACAAGTATCCACTGCCTCGGATAGATGATCTTTTTTATCAGTTGCAGGGTGCATTGGTTTCCTCTAAGATTGATTTAAGGTCTAGTTACCATCAGTTAAAGATTAAGGCCGCTAAGAATTGAGTGCGACCAAGTTCTATGATTGAAATTAGTAGTTTTGTGGGGCTCGCTAGCTACTATTGTCGCTTGTGATATGAGTTGAGTCCAATTGGTATCTCCCGATTCCAATTGGTATCTCTACGAAGTGAACTAGACGTCGTGGTCACGATTGAGGGGCCACAAGCAAAGAAAATTGGAAACTGAGTAGGTTCCAATTGGTATCTGGCCCTAGGGGTGGTGTGAATACATGGATGATCATGAATGGTCATCCATGGAGCGAAATAATTAATTAAGAATTTAGACTTATCTGTAAATTGTATCTTGGAAACTTTGAATCCATGCTTCTGGTTGTCTGAATTAACTGCGAATGTGAAGTTGTAATTGCTTGAATATGATGAGGTGATTATGTGCACAATAGATGTGTGTCTGAACTTTGATATGTACAATATGTTGGCCTGGTCGTTGAAGTTATGCAAATTGTAAATACTTGAGTACCGTAAAATTCGTTGTGAAAGGAATATCTTGACTAAGGATTATGTTAGTGTCTGGGTGTATCCTGGGGATGTGTGAGTTGTGGTGCTGAATTGACAAGAATGAATTTGTTCGTGTATGTGGGATTGACTGGGGGTAGACAATGATTATCCTAGTTATGAGGATTATTCTAAAATTGTTAAGTAAAGATGGGAACCTTTGTGGAATTTAGAAAAGAAAAGAACCTCAGAAAAATTATTGGCAGAGGTTTTGTTTCCGTTATGGCCGCTGGGGCGGGATTCTTCTCGCCAAGGCGAGGCCGCCAGTGTGGGATTTCTCCCACCAGAGCGAGACAGGGCGAGATAGAATCTCAGCCATGTATCCCATGTTTTTCTTAGTCACAATTATAGATCCTGAATCGTATCTGAACTAACCCCCGCGATCTAATTCGGTGTTCAACAATCAAATGTAAGTTATAAAGTGTGTTAAAATTGTGGAGAACTTGGGCATATGAGGAGGAAATTAGTGAGGTCGTGAAGGCCGGAAAAATGGTAATGCACGTAGAGGAGTAGTGCAGCCAAGCAAGGAGGTGTCCTGTCAAGACGACGGGGCTCAGTTATATGCTTTTTCGGGCAAAACCAAGTTTAAGGTGTGTGATGCGGTGGTCACTAATTTTGCTCTTGTCTGTGCCCAAATGGTTATTCCTTTGTGTGGTATGGGTTCTACTTATTCGTATGTGTCACTTCAATTGCCTTGGGATTTGATGTGGTTTGTGATATACTTGGTGCCCCCATCCATGTTTCTACCCCAGTTGAAGAGCCAGTCATAGTCACCCTTGTATATCGTGTTGTCCTGTTGTGTTTATGGATTTTCAAATTTGGGTGGAATTGGTTATGCTGGATATGACTGACTTGATATAATCTTAGACGTGACTTGGTTGTCCCCCTATTATATCGGGCTTAATTGTAATACTAAGTCGGTAACTCTAGAGATCCCTGGTAGAGAAAGATTAGAGTGGGAAGAGGTGTACAAGCCTAAGCTAGCTAATATCATATCCTCCATTCGGGCTAGGAAACTGGTAGGGTAGGATTGCTTGGCTTATTTGGCTCATGTTTGGGATGTTGAGGTTGAGTCCCCCTCTATTGAGTCTATTCATGTGGTGTCAGAATTGAGATAGCTTAAAGCTCAAATCTAAGAGCTTCATGATAAAGGTTTCATCTGTCCTAGTGCTTCCCCATGGGGTTCTCCTATCTTGTTTGTTAAGAAGAATGAGGGTGTTATGAGGACTGGTGAATTTATCTTAAGCCATAAAGGAGTGGATTAATACCGAAATAACAAGCTTATGGGTAAAGAAAGTCCCATTGAGTATACTTGGGTGAAGTAAATTGAAGTATTTTAGTAAGAAAGTGCATAAAAAATGGGTTACCCCTCTGAATTTGATGAGTATACCTAAGTTTGAGGTGTCGTGTTGATAAAAGATTGGCTTCGTGGTGATAGTTAAGGCTGACTGAGCGTAATGGTTGTAGACACGTAATTTTTGACCGAACTTAAGGCCTTACATCATTTTTCGTTGCATAAATGTTGCTTTTATATATAAATTAGATATTTTGATTTTTATCTTATTTTAGTAAGTTTATTTTAAAATATTTGAAAACTAAGAAATAGAGTTGCATTAATATTAGTATCAGTTTTGTTTTTAAAAGAAAAGAAATATTTAGAAAGAAAAAATATTATATATGTTTCTTTAATTTTAATTTAATAAATAAGCTAGTATTTTATAATTACAATTTATTATTAGCTACTTAATTTTCTGCTAGTTAAAAATAGATAAATAATATTCTTATCATTATATTATCTTATATATTAATTGTGAAAGAAAAAATAATAAAATAAAAATAAAAAACCCCACAACCCCACGTACACCTCACACTCCCACTCCCTCACACCTCTCACCAACACTCCACCCTTCACACGACACAACCCCACTACCCCACAGTTATATACACACCACAACAACAACAAATGGACCCAACAAAAAAATCTGCAAAAAAAGAGAAAGAAACCTATCTTATATATATATACAACATAACGCACCAAAAGGACAGAGAAAGGTTACCGAAACAAAAACGAAAAGCACACGGAAATTTGAAAAAAAAAATTGAGTTGTAGTTTTTGACGGCTTCAAGTTCACGGATCCAAAAGTTTGCTATTATTAACATTTTTAAGAAATCAGTAGATTGTTAGGCGTTGATTTTTATGGTTTAATCTTCCTAAGAGGTAATATTTATTTCTTCTTGGTATAATTTAATGTCACAATTGTTCAAGATTTGATTTCAATGTTATAAAGTTATTCAAATTTTATGTATGTTCAGCTTTGCCAATATACTATTGAAATACATGTAAATATTTGTTTGTTGTATTTGGATTAAATATGATATAACGTTTATCGCTTTTTGCTCACTAAGGAATCAATATTTTTATTTATTCGCTCTATTCTATCAACCGAAACGTGATTCATGGGTTGCTGATAATTAATTTGATCAATTCACATAGTTTTGAGTTATTCATTAATAGTACAATTTAAAAATCATTATTTTTTTAGTAAAAAATAAATACATTTTTATACGATTTAATCGTTATCATCCAAAGTGTTTAGATTCTTGATATTCTATAGGTCATAGATCTAATGTCAATTTCAAATGTTGTGTGAATTATAAAGGTTAGGTTTATTTTTTTTAAAAAGGGCTCTTTTATGAGTCCATTAATTCAGGATATTAGATTTTGGGGTGATCACTTGCAAATAATAAAGCCGCTTCATCGTTTAAGCGAAAATATTTGTTAAATTAGATATAGCCACATATGTCATTACTTATTAGTTAAAGTGTCCCTTTAGTGTATTTGTTTATTTAGTTATACTTTATTGTAAATTAATAATTATATTAAAAAATTATAAATTAATGACATTCTGTTTTGCTAGAAACTGTAAGTACGATCATGTTAATAAGATAATGTAATTAATTGTATTTAATATTTCGCGGGAAGGTGATAAGTTAAATGTAGAAATGTTTGGTCACTTTAACATTTTACTATTTATTTTTAGATTGTTTTAATATAATCATAGGTATATATTAGGCTCTATTATACATTAGATGAGTAACAATAATAATTAAATTTCATCTCAATTAAGATTGTGGTTCCACATCTTTTTGAGATACTTAAGAAACTCAAGGATGCAGTTACACACCTTGGCAAATTCAAGGATGCGGTTACGCACCTTGGCCAAATTATTTCAATAATTAATTTTGTTAATTCAAACCAAGAGGTGTAAATTGAGATTATTAGGTGTGATGAACTCGAGAGGGGAAGACAATTATGTCTCCAAATGTCAAGATCGAGAATGCAGTTATGCATCCGGTTTAAGACTAATAAAAATTCAACAATTAAAAAATAAGCAAACCATGACATATAGACACAAATTATCCAAAAACATATCAAGATAAGTATAAGTCAATAAAAGCAACCGTGCTAAAACCACGGGACTCGAGGGATGCCTAATACCTTCTCCTCGGTCAACATAATTCCTTACCTGAATTTCTGGTTCGCAGACCAAACAACGAGTCATTTCCTTTTCATTAAGGATTAAACAAAAGGTGACTTGGAACACCATAACTCAATTCCAAGTGGAGACTCTGAAAAATAAAAAATAAAATAATCATCTTAATCAATACGGTCACTTAAATTGGAAAAATCCTTTCGCCGTGCGCAAAAAGGGGTGTGACAATGGTAATAAAAGTTTGTGATGGATTGTGACGAGATGCAACTATATAATAAATTATTGGTTAAGCGAATTTTTGTATAGTAATTACGACTTGTGAGTATCTAAGGTTATGATTTTCTCATATTTGGTGAGTAACGTGGTTGTATGGAAAGTTTTAAGAGATGGTAGGACACCATTCAAATAGTATTTAAAGAGCTAGAGTCATAATGATGAAAAATAGTGCGAGATAGTACAACCTTTAGAGAGAGGCGAGAGCAAAAATATTTTATTTAATTGCAAAGGTTGAAGAGATATCTTCAGAGAGGTAGATAATTGGGTTCAGAGATGCGTGATTTCATTCGTTTTGTTGTGGCTATGGTAATAGTGTCACAAGTCCATCAGATTAGTTAAAAACTATTGGAAAAGACTTGAGAAAGGAGTATATGGACATTAGCTTGAATGTGATAACAAGTGCTTGGTTTTGTTTTTGAGTCCAGTAATGAGTATGATTGAAATTTTAGCAAAATATATGGTAAGATCGATGGAGATGAGATCAATGATAAACGGAGATCCATGAATTCATAAAAATCTTCAACGTACAAGCTAATGTTGATAGAGAAAGAGATTGTGTTATACGGTGGAAATTACAATTTAGATTTTTCATTGTAAGTCTACATTCGTGGTGATGTATTTTGTCAAGGTATGAATTGGCAAGGTGAGAAATGATCAATTGTATCAGATATTGAGCATGTGAAACTACACCTGGTCTGAGTCGTAAAGTTTATTACTTTTGATTGTTAAAGTACCTAAGAAAAGTTTCATTTAAAAAGTGTTGGGTTATAATAAGGTATAAGTTCAAAGTGTTTATGATGGTTGTTAGTATCGTGAGTATGATTCACTAGCTATGCTCTCGTGTGTTTTCACTTTTGTGGGTGGATTAGGGGTACCAAATCTTGCGATGTTCTCTTGGTTGAGTGGGAAGATTGGAAAGATTTGGTTATTTCGAATGACATAATTGGTGTTGTCTTGGAATATTTAAAGCAATTTAGTGGTTCTACATGTACCACCTTACTTATGAAAAATTATAGAAGAGCTACTATGCGTATTTGTGGTTGTCCGGCAATCTTAATATTCATCTAGTCGTCAAGGTCATGTATGAATTATGTGTGGTTGAATGTGGGGATCATTGAATTCAATTCTACTGTTCTTAAGAGGTAATCTATAATTACTAAATCTAACATTTTGATAGTGTTATTGAAGGGGTTGTATGCTTGGACATATCCCTCGATGAGTATCTGATTTCTACAGATCAAAATTGTTATAACTTAAGCTCATGGGAATTTATGTTGTGGGATGGAGATGTTGTTAAGAACTATGGTTGGTTGGGTATTATGAATATGTGTTGGTTTGTTCAGGTTCACTTCTAATTGTAGTGAGTATTGATTTAGTTTATCATGGTTATGTGAGAATGGATTTGTCATGATGTTTGTGTCAAGATCCTTGATAACATGTGGCAGAGGTGTGCACGATCAACTTTGGTGGTTGTTGGGAATCGTTTTATTGTTAGTTACGTTTACATACAACAATATTTATCACTCGAGTGTTGAGATCAATTCATTGAGGCATTGTAAGGAAGGTGGAGTAGGTACTCAATTGGTTGGTTTGAGGTTGGAGATGTGAAATCCTTAGGGGGTAATGAGATTCGGTAAGAAGGGCATGCGATACAAGTATCCCTAGTGATTCGATGATTTAGATACTACTCTACCATTACCTTAATCAGTCTTTCCTAGTTGATCACTCGGGGACGAGTGATGGATAAATTGGTATCTATTGTAACGATGTGATTTTCGTCGTTATGGAAAAGCCAGTGGAGAAAGAATTGGGGTCAGAAAGCTTTTTCGTAGTAACTTGGAATTTCCTAGCCTAGTCCAGATTTAGACGAAATCGGAGTCTTTAAGGTGTAGGGAAATATGGTAGCAATCGGGTGAATCATTTATGATTCTGATTACATGAGTAGTTAGATAACTCGTTAAGAAATTCATACGACTTTACGGAATTGAATTCAGGCGAGTAGAGCTCCCAAAATCGATCTTAGCATAAAGGGTATTTACTGAGCGTCGTGGGTTAGAGGTGTGTTGTGAAATAAAAATTTTGGAATTCTTGAAATAACTCTTTGTCTCGAGAATGCCGCTTTGGCGCTGGGTTTGGCCGCTTTGGCGGGGCCACTGTGGCGGGGTGGTGGCCATTATGACGGGCCCGACGTGAATTAAAGTCGTTAATAAACCCCTAAACGATCTCATTATGCACTTTTCAACTTTTTGAGCTAAGGAACGACCCCCAGGCGACTCTTACTCATTTTTCACCATTCTTGAGGCTAAAGGTAAGTTTTTCACTCCCCGAATCCATTTTTCGATCCGTAGAACGTAATAGAATGGGTGAATATTGATTGCGAAAGAGTTTTGTTATAGATTCTATGGTGGAAAAAGCCCTAAATTGGGTATTAGGATCTTGGGTTTGGTCTAGAGTTATTGGGTTTGTTATAATTCGGAAAATTGGACCTTTGATTGTTGATCCTTGCATATAAATTTTTGCTTGTAGACCTAGAACAAGCGGAAAGAATCCGAAAAGGGAAGATTCAAGTGCCTTAGGGGATTCAAGCTTGGATTTGAGGTAGGTGATGGTTGTGATTCTATGATTGTGTGATGTATGTTTGTTCTTGCTTTATTATGATACATGTATGTATGCGAATGTTGCATTATTGATCACACTTGTTGTAAATGAGGATAATTGAATAATTGTATGCCATGAATCACCTCTTGTTGTATGATTGTGAGAATATACATTATGATTGTGATTGTGATTGTGGTTTGTTGAATGGGCGGGTGTCACGATCTGACACACTAACTTGGATCGGATTGCCACGTTTCGGCATAAACATAGGATCGGCAACCATGTTCCGACATAACTAACTTGGATCGGATTGCCACGTTCCGACATAAATATGAGATCGAATTGCCACGTTCCGGCATGCTAACTGTTTGGGTTTGGGTTCCATGAGAGGACCATTGGATTGGGTTCCGTGAGAGGACCATTGAATTGTGTTGTGTATCCACTTGTGATGAGTTCGTTCATATCTAATGATGATTGATATTGGAAGACAGTATGTTGCTCTAAATTGATATAACTGTGATATGTGAGAATCGTGAAGTTGTTCATTGTTTGTATATGTTGATGATACTGTGTATGCTCGATATGTGCATGTGATTATATTGTTGTATTGACTAATGTATGTTACACTTAGTGGGATAGTCGTGTGATCCTACCAGTACACGATGGTTGTGTACTGATACTGCACTTGCTCTTTCTTTGTTGAGTACAAGGCATCTTCAGGTGGCTATTGATAGACCCCAGCTAGGTGACTATTAGCGTGACCGAATTCAAGGATGAGCCAGTTCTTGCTTCATTATGATACATGTATGTATGCGAATGTTGCATTATTGATCACACTTGTTGTAAATGAGGATAATTGAATAATTGTATGATATGAATCACCTCTTGTTGTATGATTGTGAGAATATACATTGTGATTGTGATTGTGATTATGATTGTGGTTTGTTGAATGGGCGGGTGTCACGATCCGACACACTAACTTGGATCGGATTGCCACGTTTCGGCATAAACATAGGATCGGCAGCCACGTTCCGACATAACTAACTTGGATCGAATTGCCACGTTCCGACATAAATATGGGATCGAATTGCCACGTTCCGGCATGCTAACTGTTTGGGCTTGGGTTCCATGAGAGGACCATTGAATTGGGTTCCGTGAGAAGACCATTGGATTGGGTTCCGTGAGAGGACCATTGAATTGTGTTGTGTATCCACTTGTGATGAGTTCGTTCATATCTAATGATGATTGATATTGGAAGACGGTATGTTGCTCTAAATTGATATAACTGTGATATGTGAGAATCGTGAAGTTGTTCATTGTTCGTATATGTTGATGATATTGTATATGCTCGATATGTGCATGTGATTATATTGTTGTATTGACTAATGTATGTTACACTTAGTGGGATAGTCGTGTGATCCTACTAGTACACGGCGGTTGTGTACTGATATTGCACTTGCTCTTTCTTTGTTGAGTACAGGGCATCTTCAGGTGGCTATTAATAGACCCCAGGTAAATGACTATTAGCGTGACCGAATTCAAGGGTGAGCCAGTTCTTTCAGGCTGCTATGGATCTTCCTTGTTTAAGTCCACTCTTTTCGAAGTCAGATTTTTTTGTTTAAGGTGTTGTTAGTTTCGGGGTTGTACCCCTTGTTCTTAGACTTGTCGTTAGTAGAGTTTTGGTACATTGACTTTCAGGTTCTAGGTTAATTCTTCCGCATTTGTTAGTTATTATTGAACTTTTGTTAGAGTTTATGAAAACTCTATTTTCTTTCCTTAGTAGTTGACTTATATGCCGTAGTTTTTAGATTGATTGCTTGGTTTGAGTTGTAGTAGTGGTTCTCCCACCGGATGATTTAGTGTGGGTACCAATCACGACGGTCTGAATCGTGACAATAGAATTGTGCAGAAGTGGATATATAATGGGTAGTTTTAAATGGATTATTTATTATTTAATTTATTGTTTAATCTATTTTAATTTTTTTCTTATAAAAATTTGATAAAGGAAAAGTATATATACCATATTTTTAATACAATGTCTTTAATTTATTGTTGTTGTTTTTTTTAAACAAAATCTTATAAATAATTTTTTTTTAAATTGTTTAGAAAAAAATGAAAAGGGAATTATTCATTAGAAACTCAATTTTTTTTTTTGCACGATAGATGAGAAATACAAATTTAAATTATTTTTAATGAGAAGATACTTGTTTAGAAGTGGCTCGGTAGTAGAAGGTTTTAAAACTGCATGTTTAAATTGTGATTGTCAATAAAAATTAATTTAGATTAATTGTTTAACTGAAAAATGAAATTAATTAATTGAATAATTCAATTCTTACCTCACCTATAATATTTAAGTTAATATAGAACACTATGTGACAAGGAAGCACCATTAATTATTTGAAACAACATTCACCACAGAAATAAAAAGGCAGAGAGGATTTTGTTTAAAATGGATACATAAACAGAAAATATTTAACAAATGATAAAGAAATTTAACTGTTTTAATATACACAAAAGATTAGATTATTATCTGTGTTGTAGAATCAATTCATTTTACAAAACATAAAATGAATAATAAAAAATATTACATAATTGTGTAGTTATCAAATGTTTGGAAGTATTTTTCCTTCTTCAATTATATATATGGATCATGAAGATTGCTTGATACCAACATCATCAACTGATCATTTTCATTTATAGATTATTATTTTTTGAAAAAAAATCAACTGATCATCTTAATTTTCAATATTTAGAGCTTTCAAAATAGAATACGTAATTAAGACGGTAAGATAAAAAAAAAAATAGAAGAAAAAGAGAGGAATGGGAATTGAAGTGTATCTATAAGAATGAATAAAATGAAGGAAAAATCACCCCATATACATATTTAAGAGTCAATATTACAGGTTTTAAATCTACTTTTAAAAATTCTTAGTTATAACAGTTTAATTACGGGTTATAACATATCACTAATTATTTATAAATTAATTAAATTTTACTTTATTATATAAGTAATTTTTTATAATTTTATATTATTATTAAATTATTTAAATAAATAATACCCCATAATTATCTCTTACACAATTATAGGGATTTACATTGATTATTGTTCCTTTTTTACAGTTACAAGTCACACACCCACCCACGTCAATTCCACGTTAAAAAAAATAGAAATTCATCTTTCATCCATACTCCATTGAAGCCGATTTTTCAACATCTAAAAACTGATTAGGAGAAATATATTCTCCATACAATCAAAAGAGTAAAGGATCAAAATTGTCCTTTATGTTTGAGTAAAGGATCAAAGTAGTCCTTGTGTTTTAACATGGAGCACTAATAGTCCTCCATATTTCAACAATTGGTACACTTTTGATACATCACAATAGCCTTTAAATCAGCATTAAACTTGCATCAACACCACCACCAGAAAGCACTAGAACTGCACCAAAAACAGCAACAGAAAATCACCGTAACAACAGCAAAACAACTCCAAAACTGCACGAGAAAAGCTCCAAAAGTGTACCAATTGTTGAAACATGGAGGACTATTAGTGCTCCATGTTAAAACACAAGGACTACTTTGATC